>CM067527.1:10620000-10815000 GCA_034509925.1 Hirudinaria manillensis
TTATAATAATAATAAATATTATTATATTATTATTATTATTATAAATAATTATAAATAATACCAATATTGACGTCACAAGAAAATCTCTTTTCGTCTTAGTCGCAGACGGGCATGATGAGAATGATCCCATTTTGAGCGCCCGAGAAACCGCGCCTGATGCGCTACATAAATGTTAAATGAAGTATTTTTTATACGTTTACTTCAAGAGAAAATCGAGAAGGAGTCATGTGGTTGATGACGATGATGATGATGATGATGATGATGATGATGATGATGACGACGACGACGACGACGACGATGATGATTAAGTCACAAAATTGATGATGATTGCGGTTAAAGCAAACAACCCAGACATGCGATGAATCCATTTCCAGACAACGACACCATCAACAACAAACGTATCATCATCGTCGTCGTCATCACTATAGTCATCATCATCATCGTCGTCGTCATCATCATCATCATCATCGTCGTCGAGGTCGTCGTCATGATCATCATCAGTCTTATCATCCCGAGCAATCGTCCGATAGGTTTTGCTTATTTTTTTTTTCTCCACTATTTTCTATAAATGTTCCGGGGCATCATTAATATGCTAATCAGGGCTCTTACTAATAAGCCTCCGATTCGAGTGGAAATTTGGCGGGAATTGCAGGCGTCGTCATTGCAACGGCGTCGACCGTCTCCATGGAAACGAGGCCCCCCTTTTTTTCCCCAAGACTGGCGTATTCAGCCTTCACCCCTGGGTTCGTAGGTTTGCCATTGGACTGATTGGACGCAGGTGTTCGACGAACGACAGAAGGGGAACTTCCGCCATTCGAAATCGAAAACGAAAGTGGAAAAAAGCACGGCTTAATGAATGAATGAATAAATGGGATGATATTGATGATGATGACGACGACGATGACGACCTTGATGATGATGATGTTGGTGTGGATTTTTAAGTTATTAGTGTTAAACGCCCATTAAGACAGTTGACGATGATTATGATGATGATGATGAAGGCGCCGCATTTACTGGTGATGATGATAGTGATGATGATGGTGATGACGATGGTGATGACGAAGATTACATGGAGCGGCATAAATCATCCTCTTGGTAGCATATTAAGTTCCCCGTTGTCCCCGATGACTGCAGGAGAAGCAAATTAAATTTTTAATCATCATCATCATCGTCATCATCATCATCATCATCAGCAACAGCATCATCATCATCATCATTCTCATTCTCTTATTCATCGTACTCTCCTTGGCTTACGTCGAAGATCAAGACAAGACAAGCTTAGGCCTCGTTATAGAATGTTCTTTTATTCCCGCCAAAAAGAGCAGACGTAAATGAACAAAAGAAAGGTCAAGACCCAAATGAAGCGTTTTGAAAGACAATCAGAAATGCGTCCAAGCAACCGGTCAAAAAGCTCTCAGATTAAACTCATACAAAGGTCTGACCACGTGATGCGCTACATAAATGATCAAACGAAATATACCTTAACTCTAAACCCGAAACATGTTGACTTTTACTTCCAAGAGTATTCACTGACTGTCTCTGGATCAACAACGCATGCATAAAGACAGACAAATCCAAAGCGAATCCATAGCAATACCTACAGACACAAACACAGCGTAGAACAGACACAAAGACAGACAGACAGTCATGAGAGCCAGTCATTATGAACGAGTGCATGGCCCAACAACAATGGCGACCACTTTCCTAAAGCTTTGATCTGCCGCTCTCACGCATGTCGTGACGTCACACTTCTCAGAGGAACTTCCGGTAACAGGTTCTGTAAGACCTCATTTCTTCGGCGGACGTGGAATCGTCTTAGGCGTCAGCGCAAGAGTACATCGTCGTCGTCGTCATCGTCATCATCAACAACGAATCAATGATGTCTATATCATGATTACCTCACCATCATCATCATCGTCATCACCATCCTCATCGTTGTCGCCATCATCATCATCCTCATCGTCGTCATCGTCATCATCATCATCGTATTTTAACTAAGCAATATAATATTCTAAATAATGAATGCTTATAAAAAAACTGCGATCCGTATTACCAACGAGGCTATGAATAATCATTAGTCATTCGATCAACAGGAGACAATGCGACCATTAATAAATTATTATTATTATTATTATAATTATTATTATAATCTTGCCTGCTCGCATAATTTATGCTAATTTATGTTAATTTATGCTGACGTGTGTTCTTTGTAAACACACAATGTGACATCGTAATGGAACCAGAAAAGGCATAAACAGTGGTTAATATTTCCGATTGGATTTTCATCCATTTTCATCATTATTTTACAATGTATATATCAATAATCTTACAAATTATTATTAATATTAAAAGTTTATATTAGTTTAAAATAGAATTAAAAATATATTTTAATCATTAAATAAAAAATTAGTAAAAAATTACATTAGAATTAAATCACTTTAATAAATCCAAACCCTGTCGATTATGATGTCAGTCATCAAAGCGACTGTTGTCATGGCGACGACGGCGTGATGATGACGACGACGACGACGATGATTCCGTTGCCATGGAGATGGCAAACAAGGAGGAAGTGAAAGTGAGGTAATTGGGACACGACTTAAAGCTCCATTGATGACGTGCTAATGGTGCTGATAATGATAATGACGACGAAGACGATCATGATGATGATGATGATGGCCACAGACAATATTATGAAGGATTAATAATAATAATAATAATAATAATAATAATAATAATAATAATAATAATAATAATAATAATAATAACAATAATAACCATAATTATTACAGTAACTCTAATATTTATTAAAACAATAAAACTATAAATATCTTTATTATTATTGCTATTAAATGATACAACAATAATTATTAAATAATCTGATAATTAGCGGCAAAATATCTTTGATGTCGGCATAACTCCCGTCACAACTCATTAGCATGACGTTATTATTATTGTTATTATTATTGTTATTATTGTTGTTATTATTATTATTATTATTATTATTATTATTGTTGTTGTTGTTCCTGTTCTTGTGTAGAACGACTGCAAACAATCGTGCTGCGATGACTTGAATCTTCGCTATGTCAACACATATGATGTAGTCGTCAAAGCCGCCATCACCTCTGAGGTGTCATCGTCATCATCATCATCATCATCATCATCATCATCATCATCATCATCATCGTCATCATCATCATCATCATTGTCATCATCATCATCGTCATCATTGTCACCGTCAACCCCTAATCAAGAATCTTTGGAGACAGTCACTTTGATTTATTTTTGTTTGATTTTGTTAATTATTAATTAACCGTGCATCACGAGTGAGTGAGTGAGTGAGTGAGTGAGTGAGTGAGTGAGTGAGTGAGTGAGTGAGTGAGTGAGTGAGTGAGTGAGTGAGTGAGTGAGTGAGTGAGTGAGTGAGTGAGTGAGTGAGTGAGTGAGCGGGCAGGGAGGAGACCTAGTGAGAAAGCTTTAATAACTAACCCAAGAATGGCTCAGGAATGAAAGACGGAAATAGAAAGGATGATCAATTATGACGAAGTGCTCCTTGTTATCACATTCAAGAACTCAAGTAATGAGCTGGAGCATGTCCGCGAGAACAAGACGAATATGACGACGACGACGACGACGACCATGATCATGACGATGACAATGATGATGATGATGATGATGATGATGACGATGACGATGACGACGACGATGATGATGATGATGATGGTGATGATGATGATGGCAATGGTCAATGAGTGATTGAATGAGTGGATGGATGAGTAAGTGAGTGAGTGATGGTTTACCAAGTGGCCGTAAGAGGTTTTACCATATCCGTCATTAATCTCTCAATTTTCTCACCATCATCTCCTTCGGTCTTGGTTTATGATTTCCATTACAGATGGCGCTACACCTGCCCCCCTGTTCTCCATTCGAAGTGCTAAATGCTGATTTAGGGCTGTTTCTTTGAGACTGTGGAGTTGAAATCTCCCGTAAAAACTTTTTAACTGGGACACGGATCAACTCGGTGATGGAATTATTAACGATAGATCTTGAGATGGCATTGATTATGATATCGATGATGATGATGACGACGACGATGATCATGATAATGATCACGACAATGAAGATAACGTCTGCTGGAATGAGTTTGGCAAATCGGGCAAAACCTGGAACAACAACTTTTTCACTTCACGGACACAGAATCAGCTATTTTTCGGATGAGTTTTTTTTTTCTTTTCGATTTGGAAAAACCCAAAAACAACAAAACAAAAACAAAAGCAAAACAAAAGCAAGACGTTCAATTCGAACAACGATTCATAACAAGAGTGGGACTGAAACAACAAAAAAATGTGCAAAACGAAGATTCATTTCCATCAAGCAACAGGAATTTTAGCAGTAAAACGAGTTAATTAACAGAACGTGGCTTGTTATTCAGGTCGGTTCAAGGTCATTTTATTTGGGGTCGAGGTCATTGAAAGTCAAAGTGTTTATGGAAAAAAAAATGTTGTTGTTGCTGTTTTTTGTTGATAAACAAAATCTCGCGTTTTCTCAAAGCCCTGGTTTTTGGTTACGACAGGCACTCTGTTGCAACAACAACATCAACATCAACAACAACAACGGCAACATCGGCAACGACGCAACAACAAAAACACAACCTATAATACCAATAATCATCAGCACAGCACAACAACAACTCCTAATTCAATAACTACAATACCCATTAGTGGTATAGTATATATAGTGGTAGCCCACTACCAACATAACTATCAACCAGCCAACAACAACAACTCCTAATTCAACAACTACAATACCCACTACCAACATAACTATCAACCAGCCAACAACAACAACAACAACAACAACTCCTAATTCAACAACTACAATTCCCACTACCAACATCATCACTATCAACCAGCCAACCAACAACAACAACAACAACGACCACTACCACCACCGGCAATCAACTATTCGACAGGGCATCTCAGAACAAAAAAAAAAGAAAAAAACCTCCCCACACACAACTCCTCGTCCTGAAAGGAAAGTTAGGAATTCTCCTCTCCTTTTCTTTTCTTCTTCTTCATTTTAAAAAGCTTCCTTCCATTGTTGGACACCTGCATTGACTACGCGATGAGCCAAAAGCAAAAGATAAAATAAAAGTTACTTGGAGCTGAATTTCAGAGAAAACCGAGGGCGTCGAATAATCACTTCGGTCGCCATTGGCAACTAATGCGCTGCATTAGCAACCGCCCGTGTAGCGGGCGGCCAAACCCCCCTGCCCATCGAGGTAGTCGTTGGCAACCGCAACCAATGGCAACGGGGAAGCTGGAAAAGCCACAAATTCTCAGCTGGAATCGAATGCGATTTTCCCGAGAAAATGGAGTGAATAATTGCTGTACTGAATGCGTATCTGGAGAGGCTGAGGAGAAGGTCTGGGTACAGGTTGTACCGACTACAGGTTGAGGTACACGTTACTGCTTAATAATGTTATATAATAATTATAATAAATAATAAAGACAATAATTTTCAATAATAATCATCGTAATCGTTGATATGAACATGTTTTATAATCGATATTATTCTAAATTCCAAATATAACTGTTTAATTCACTTTAAAACCTTCAACCTAACATGCCGATCTCAAAAAACAACAAAACAAAAACAACAAAGAACGCTGACGACGACGAGGAAGATGACGACGACGAAGAGTACCCTCCCATGAAAGGAGCACGTGACCAAACAGTGGGGCAAGGAACCCCAGCCAAGACTGATATTAATTATTTATGATATCGATTCATGGTCTCCCATTGCTAATTAGTTTCAGCAACAATCATAGATCATTGATTCATAACGACCTATCACACAGGTTGACGTAAAGAGGTAGGTGTGTCTATGGGTGGTCTGGGAGTGACTGTTTAATTTTGATCAATTAAACGTTTAATTTCTTTATTTTTTTATTAATTAAGAGAAATTATGGAAGAAAAAATATGGAGTTTATATACGGTTTTTAGCTGCGACAAACCCCGTATGAATGCCACTTTGGCACGATGATGGTAACGTTGACGGTTATAAAAGTTACAAACATTAATGATATTTATTTATTATTTGACATTATTTCGGAATTAATTACGGATATAATTATTAAAATTAATTGCTTTTCACAGGACCTTCTCCTGACGATGTTATGAAATTTTAATCCACCTTTAAATTCAAGATTTAATCACATTAAGTAGCTTTTATTTATTTCCGAGATTTTTTAGAATATATTGAGAAAAAGACGCAATAATAAACGATAATTATAGGCAAAAGACTATCAGGTCATTATAATTATCACAATCATTATCACAACCGCAATCATAATCATGTAATCACGATCATCATCAAGACTGAATGTTGTCTTTAAGTTAATTTTAAGTATTTATTAAATACTGAAGAATTTAATAAAGGACAAATTAATTCATATTTTTAAAGTAATTATTTCACCTTCTGCCGTTAAATTACAACATGAGGTTTGAGAAGAGATAAATGAAAACAAAAGAATTTTTAGACCCCAGAAACTTGAAATTGTGCCAACGTTAATTGCTACCTAAATACGAGTGAGCGACAAAAGACAAAAGGAAAAAGGTTATAAATAAATTATAAAATAAAATAATTATTAATGATTAATAATAATTAATGATGATGATGATGATGGTGATGACGACGATGATGATGATGATAATGATCATGGCGCTTATTTAGTGGCCTGATGAATGTAGTATGATGATGTGGATGACCTCACAACTGTTAATGATGACGACGACGACGACGATGGTTGACGAAGATGATGATGATGATGATGATCGCTGATGATAAACAGACAAAAAAAGACCGAGGATATTTTTAAAAAATTCTGCAGCCTTTCAAACTGAATCCTATTTTTATCTTCAAAATGGCAATAAAAATCAAAACCAGCATTTAGAACCACAAACGCCATAAATATAAGCAGAATCAAGAACTAAACTAATTAAGTATAACGTTTGATTTATCAATTTTTAAAACATTTAAAATTATATTTACATCAATTAACTCAAATGCGCCAGCAACCTCATATTGTAATAATACCACTAACCTTGCCAAAGCATTTGGTTACACCGACGGCTGGTCTTGTGGTTCTGAATAAATAATGGGGCTTCTCGAATCGTGGTTCTTTCTGGAACCTAAAGTCCATGTAAATGAGCACTGACGCCCTGGCAACATTCCTTGACGAGGGACGGGCAGATGGATGGGGCTGGTAGGCCTCTACGTCGACGGAAAAGCGCGCGGGAAACGTACAATCGAATAGGGAGGCTGTGATGATCCATCCGCTCGTGGAGTTGATCCTGAAATACTTGGAAAACGCACTCGAAGACAGTCTGAACTTCGGCCGACCGTTACCATCCGCTGTGGAATTATTTCCAGATGAGGATGGAAGGAGAGACACCTGGATTAGAGAATGTCCCACCTGGCAATCGGAAGGCAGAGTAACTTCGTATGAACTCCTCTCGAACTGTGGATATTGATCTCCGTCGGGATTATTGCCACCATCACCAGTGATCCTCAGCGTGAAAGTCTTGGAAACTGACTTTTCAGGATGGGCGGAGTAGAAAAATCTTACGGCCATCGAGTACGAAGTCCTGGCATCGGCCAGTGACCTCGATACGACCACAAGGCACATCAGGTCACCAGCTGGTCGAAGGGCAAACCTTTCCTCTCCTCCGTCCAGAGAGATATTGTATTCAAAAGATCGGTCGACGTTCTCCAAGGAAACGTAAGCAACTTTGTCGTCCGTGTTGGCGCTTCTCGGGATCTTTGCCGAGGCATCGTCGGAGAGGAATACGAGGTCGATGCCGACTTCTGGAGAGCTCGTGACCGTTATTCTGACCTGGACGACGGATCTGTCCTTAGTATCAGAGGCGACCACTTTCAAGGTGAAGTAACTGGACTTGCTGGAATCCAGGGGCGCCGCTAGGGTCATCCAACCTGTCGAAGGGTGGATGGAAAACTCCGGGTACGAGGAGTCGAAAGAATAATTCACGACATCACCGAGATCAGGATCGGTAGCTTGAATCTGGACGAGATTGGATTTCACCTGGAGATTTTCATTGACCGTCAGTTCGTAGACATCCTTGTCAAAGACAGGGGAATGGTTGCTCTTGTTACTACCCTTTCCTGCCACGTAAATGTCCACCGGAAGATCGGTTTGAAGTGGGGGAGAAGCGTTATCCGTGGCCCTAACGATGAAGGAATGGCTGATTGAGAGGTAGGAAACGCTAATGATCTGCAGCTCTAAGGTCAGAGAACCATCGGGGGCTTCTGTTTTTCTCAAGGCAAAAGGAAACCTCCTCGGATTCTCAGATGACGGAAGGACGATGTCACAGCGGCTGACAGAACCCTTTTCGTCGGGATCAAATACCGTGGATATAAAGATTAGCGATCCCTCTAGCTGCTGCTCGATGGAGAGGGTGAGGTTGACAGAACTCGGTCTGAACAATGGCGCTCTGTTGCCAGAGACGACCACGACGAGAGTCACATCGACTTGCACTTCACTTTGAGAGAAGGCTGTCAAGTAGTAATAAACTTGTTTTGACCTTTCCACTTTCACCTTTGACCTTATACTTCCGTCTGAATCAGAGATGTTGAACGCAGCGGTCGTGGTCGGGTCGGCAAATATTGAAAACGGTCCGGCAACACCAGCTAGACCGTTGCCGATTTTCCCGACGTAAGAACCGGCTGACAATTGGTCAGGGACGGAGATGTTTTGACTCAGACAACTCACTCGTTTCAGAAAGACGATGACGGCTAGCCAGTAGATCAAGTCGATCCGACATTTCGAACGGCAACCACCGAGAAATCCCTCTGAAATGCGAAGATCCGTAATCATGATGCAGCATACTCCACCGCTTTTGAAGAGTATTCCAAAATGACGATTAATCCGATGAATGCTTTAATCGATTTACATTTTATCGAATTCGAGAATCGTCGACTGCTGACCTCTTGTCGTAAATAGGAATTCAAAGAGAAAATGAGAACTTTAACGAAAACGAGAGTAACGGCATCGATACGTCGACTCCGGAGCTATCCGCTTAATCCAAACAGATTCCATTCGGAACATCGCTAGGCGTCACTACAAGAAATTAATGAGTTTGAGGTATGTGAGAGCGCTGGTTTGGCCTCATTGTGCCCGGCTACCAGTCGCAAAAGTTTCTTTTTAGAGCCGCTCGTATGACGAGCCAATAGCGAGTTTTTGAATTTGATAGACAAGCCCTGCTAATGGTTGGATAATTTGAATAAAAATTTCTCTTTTAAATCCCAGAGTTAAGCTAAATTAACAGTCCTGAGGAAATAATCGAATCAAACGATCTGCATTGAGTTTTTTTTCTCTCTCTCTCTCTAAACTTTATGTTCACCTAACGGCAGATATTTGTCTAAAACAGTATTCAAACTGATAAACGACTAAAAATACGAATGTCATTCTCCCCCATATCGTTTGAAGGTCGAGAATGGTTCGGCCTTGTTACAAAGCAGGCAGGAAGCGTTGAAGAAAAGTTATATTTTGCTCCCGTCTCATCATCATCATCGTCATCTTCGTCCTCATCGCTATTATTAGAACATACAGAATTAGAAGAGAATCGCTCCCGTATCCGTCCGCATGAAGACGAGAGCCTTTTATATCCGTTTTCTTTCACTGGAAGTTCCCTTTGCTTAGCGCAAAGTTGAAACAAAGTTGAAACAAAGTTCCACTATTCGCGACTACAAAGCTTTAACAGGTTAAAGGTGTTTCAACTCCGAAATTTTAAATCTTTATCTCAGCCGAGAGACTTGTTTCGCACTGAAATTTTCGAGAAAAAAGAACGCACCCTCCAAACAAAACAGCAATTGCCGACGAGATGTCAGAACAGCACCGACGTTTTTCAGAGATCCCAGACGAGCAGCAGATGTCTGAGATATGGGGAGTTTTCGTCAAGAATAATTTATCGATATTTTCACGCGTATAATCAACAGCTCGGTCTCCTGGCTGCACGTGTTGAGGCGAATTTCATCGCAAAACAATGGACGACCGAGAAACAAGAGGAACACCTGAACCCCTTTTGAACGATCGGCGCGTTTGATTTATTGAGGTTCTCAGATTGCGTTCGGAGAGTTTTTGCTTCCTTCATCTAGTCCGATGGTAGATCTTTGAAATCTCCCTGGACGTCTTTTAACCGACTTTCTTATTCTCAGGACTGGGAGAACATCCGTAGCGATTAGTTTTCCAGGATGGATTATCCGGAATAAATGGTAAACGAGCCTCGAGGCATGTCTCTCTATTTGCAACGATGCGCTTCTGAAATAAAAGAAAAAGAGCGAAAGAAATGCAGTCTCCATTGAATTGGTTGGCGAGTGATTTCAAGAACGTTAAAGATTCCAGATCTTTTATGAATGATTTCGACGCGTCCATGATACTCTGAGACGTCGCCTTTAAACCTAGTCGCAAGTCCTAAGATTCAATTCCCTAGCAAGAGACGCTTGTGAGAACGTAAAGAGATTAATAATAACCTGTTATTCATTGAGGCCTCTCTTGTTATAAAGGCTCTTCAGAGATAGAGGCGCCTTCATGAGCCAGCCAGACGCACCCAAGTCGCCTAAACAGCTTATAACTCAATTTCTAAGTTCCAATGCTACGACGCAATACCTCGCACGAACGGGAAAGGTTTGAGTTTATTAGCAGAAAGCTAAACAATTCAATTCATAATTATGACTTCTTTGTTATTTAATTTAAATCTAGAAGTTATCTTTGTTTCGAATGAAGCGAATCCGGTCACATTCACCAAAATGAGGATTGATGACAATGCGAATTCATTTTTCTTCCATATTATGCAAAAAGGCTTTTAAAATTTGCTTTCATACGGGAGTGCCGGAAAGCAATCCGCTGTCGGGAGAGGGCAGCATGATCTCTTTCTGCAACTCCTTGAACTTCGGGTGCTTGGCATCTTTACACCAGAGGAACATGAGACTCTCACTTGTTGTCAGGAAGGCACCAGCTTCCTTCATCCTCTGCAGGGCAAACATCCTGCATATGGAGTATGGTTTTCAAATTGTATTAAGACAACTATAAAGCTCTGAGTTTTGATCAGAACTTAAAGAACGTCTATCTATGAGACAGAATAAAATATGTAAACATGCCCAAGTCCGTAGGCTATTTTGGACAAAACCTCTGCTGAGGAAGTCAGAGGTTGAAAATATGTGACAAAAAAAGACAATTTAAAAAATTTAGAAAGTACTCTTCTAATTGACAATAATGAACCAAAAATAACTACAATAATTTCCAATGATTGTGTTAAGATTTGTCATTTTTCACTCAAAATCAAGATACATCAATAGATACGTATTTGCTCTTGAGGCCAATAAATATGCTCTATTGAATGTGGGGCCACTCATACATTACACTGCAATAAGTACATTTTACTGTACTCTTATATTTGTCTACCATCTGTTACAATAGGTAACAGCCTGACCACCAAGATAAAGCACACTCCTGCCTAGCGTGCCAAGGATGCAACTACGTAGGCACGTGTGCACCATGGACAAAGTGTCAAAGAAACGAACTGATACCACATGATAACAAGTTCAATAAAAAAAAAAGCTACAAAAATTAACGCAATTACTTATTGCATCCATAATCATCAATGAGACACAGAAGGAGCTTCAATGCTTTGTTAATGATATATTCACTTAAGGCTTTTGCTGAGATTTGCAGCAAATTCGTTATCATTGGATTAAAAGCATTGGCTGTGAAGCACTTTTTCAAAAGATGTCCCAAAGAACTGTTTTACATTTTTGGAAAATAGTTTGGAAGCATCAAGTAAAGGTCAAGTAGAATTACCAAGGCGTTATTAATGATTAGAAAGACTTTGAAAATCATTCACCTGTCCACCATGGACCTGGAAGAAGTGGCATCAACAACAACATGAACCTCGTACTTCCTTTCCAACAAATCGAGTACGGTTTGGAGGACGCAGGCATGTGCTTCTATGCCACATATCACAACCGACTTTAAGCCTTCAAGATTTACGAATGTTGTTCAAATAAAATGGTAATTTCAGTAGGTCATTGTAATACATTGGTGAATATCAAAACATTATTGTTGTATCTTAAATTACTTTAAAATGAAATTGTAATAAAACAAAATATTAAATATGAATTATTGCAACATAGTTCTCTCCATCAAAAGCAACAAGATCTGACTAAATGAAATTAGAGTAGCCAACAAATAATACTTCATTAACATATAATTAAATTTTTGGCTAATAAGCAAAAGTAATCTTAATTCCAAATCTAATGACAAACTCTAACCAATCAAGGACTTTAAATGATTTTCAACTTCAGGAACACACATAGAAAATTGTGTTTTGGTGAACAATGAATGTTTCTCGATGCTCAGTTCAGGCATTGTGTGCCCCAAACCTTTAAAGGTAAGAATAATTCAAATTATTACACCGAATTAAGTAAAAAAAACCCTTTAATGTCGAGCAAGTTTCATATTTTGAGATTAGAAACATTACCATATCCTAATATCATTTGTTATTCGAGCAAACTAAAATAAATAATTAAAATAACAATGATAGAATTACTTGTATTACATTAAGCAGAATACCTAACTTTGATTAATAATGCAATCAGAACATCCGAAAATTTTTATTAATATTCTTTTTCACATCAATTACCTTTTGGATAATGTTCTGTTACCACAACTGGCACATTGAATGTGTCTGCAAACTTAAGAACTCTTTGCGCAACTGAAATAATGGCAGGTCCATGTGATATAATATCTCTAAACTTTTCCTGCATGTCACACAGTAGCATGACCGAACTACTAGGGCAAAGTTTTCCAATCTTATTCATGATAAATGTGGGCAGAAAAAAGCTTAGAAACGGCTAACAGCAAAACGCCGGAGCACCGCCACAATTGTTTACGTTTGACTTTCAGTTACAAATTGGAGGTTACGATCAGAAACTTTGGAGTTGACCTGTGATCTTTCATTTCACATTCAGAATTTTTTGTCACCGGTTTCTAACCCAAGAGATGGTTTTATAACAACTTTAATGACTGCTGGGAAATTTTAATATCACGAATGTGCTGCTTGAACAAAAGTTACATATTGTGGAACATCTTAAAATTGTGGAATTGCTTAAAACCCTCTTCTAAAATTGTACTAGAAACAATAATTATATCCTTAATTTATTACAAATATTTTGCATGCTGCGACATTTTGTCTCAATGTTTACAAAGTTCCATGGGCAGCATTTGCTAGCAGCATTCTGTTTTGTAATAACTCCCTATGTCAGAGATCGGAAAATTCAGCATTTAGACAAGATATGGCTCAGCCGGCTGAATTACCTAATATCCAAAACTTGCTGACCTTTGCCCTAGTTGTTATGTTAGATAAATTTAATTTCTCTCATTGGAAAATCTAGAAGCAATGGGAACTAGTGACCGATCGACTTTGAGGAATGGAATTCTAAAATACTGAAATACTAAATTTACGATTGACTCTGCCTTTCCACCCATCATAAAATAAAATGATTTCAACTCACGGGAACCCCCAAGATTCGCATATCTATGTCATTCCTTTCAAATAATATCAAATGGATTATCCTGTTATTAATTTAAATTTAATAACTCCCTTATTTCATAAATTGTAAAAGTTGACAAAAAAATCAACTCCAGTGAAAATTTATTTCAAGATCTCCCCAAAAACGCAAATTAATCAAAAACGTTTGACTTCATCAAATCGATACTTTGCCAAATAAAAGGAACTGGTGAACTAACATCAAGGGCATTTGATTTTTTCGTCAACGCTCTTGAAATTAATAAATTTTTCATCTTCATTAACGAATTGCAATGCCTGGAAAGGAGATATGAGTAGCTCCTCTTCGGATGGAAATAGAGAGACTGAAGAGATTTTGGCAATCAAGGCGTTTGGTGCCATTTCAAATTTCATCAGTTTACTTATTTTGCTGAACGCTTTTGCTACTCCCATCTTGGAACTGGTTGAAGTGAACTGCTTGAAATAAAATAGTCCTTTGGGATTCGCAAAGGGTACACTCATGCCCCTGTAGACGGTAGCACCTGTAGTTGAAAGCATTTTGCTCAGTTTGACCACTGCGCTGTTTATCAGGGAGGCGAGTATCTTGTATGATTGCAGTCTTCCATTACGCATTTCCTGATTGAACTCCTTGTACAGTTTCGTAGTGTACATTCTCACTGCAATGCATTCGGTCTCCAACAAGAAGTCGGGCTGACGAGGTAAATATAAGTTTACAATCAGTAAACAAATGTGCATGGAATCACTAATATGATCGTTATTTAATAAACTTTCTTTAATTGAAACTTATTTAATATTAGGATCTTAAATATTTCGATAAATAGTGACAAAACGGTAAGACTAAAAGCAAGTTGTTATGAAAAAAAACTGAAATTAATAGAAATGCACTTACACAATTAATGTTTGCCTTCTTGGCACTGTTTAACGCATGGTTGGATTCGGGGAGTTTGGCTGATTCCTCTTCTAACTTCTTGAGCGCTTCATCATTTGTTCTAAAAGTTAACTTAGTCATTTCGCAATATAACTGCTTCAAGGTTGGATCCCCAACATGGTAGACCTCCAACTCAATAGGAGCGGCTCCAACGGCAGCCAAAAACGAGATCAACGTCAATATTAGGAGTCCCATTTTGTTACGACTGCAAATATTCTTGGAATTGGATAAACTGGACTGAATGTAGTACCTGTAAAAATGATAATTTAGACTTAAACAATGGGGACATATCGATTATTTACTAATGACTTGTTTTCTTTAATTACATACATACCATTTACTAAATATCATGTTCTACTTTTGAATGCTGTGACTTTAAATCAGTTTAATTGATTTGTAAAACGTAAGCCTGATTAAATGAACATATCAAATAAACAGCAAAAGCAATTGTATCTTTTATCATGAATATTCATGTAATTTGGTAAATATGATTGGAAAATGATTCAACCAACCTTTTTCAAAGAAAACATTAACAATTAAAACAGGGAAATGGAACGATATTTATAAGTTTGCTCCACCTACTTCCCAATAATCAATGTTAAAAATTTAATATTAACACATTGATTTGATGTGATTTAATGTAACTGTCGACTTTTGTGGTGGATTTTTGAGTTGGATTTAAAGATCTTTGTCATGCAATGATTCTTGTAAAAGTTCAAAAAATCATTTCCATCATTCCACGTAATCTTTATTTTATTTTAATTTATTTATTCTCCATTTTTAGGCCAATTATTGTTTATTACTCCGACTTTGTATATTATTATCCCATAAATATTTAAATAAATATTTTGTTAAATATACTAAGCATTGACTAGATAGTGGGTTAATATTCTCTTAAGATCAATCTTTGAGCTGATATTATTTCTCGATTTATTTTTACATGGGTGTGTTAATCAAATTCTTTCATTTTCAGAACGAGCTTTCAACTTCAAAAGGAAACTTATAATTAATTTATGGGAAAAACTTATGATTATTTTATTATTTATTAATATTATTATAAATATTATTAGGAAATCCTAATAACATTTATTATTATTATATTATATTTATTATTAATAATATTATTAAGAAATCCTAATAATATTTATTATTACTAAATATATAATAAAATTAAATAATAATATTTACCCAAATATATTTTTATTTATAATAAATAAATATAATTAGGTAGATATTAAAATATTAATAAATAATGTAATGACAAATTAAAAAAAAAGATATTACCTTTGCAAGATTCAGCCGTAGTATTAACTACAATAATTTGGACTTCTTCGTAGGTATTTATAAAAGTTTCTAGTGTGATGTCGCCTCGATATGTATCTGCTTCAGCAAATATTTAATAAAGATAATTATTGAATAAAGATAAGAATTTGCTTTGTATTTTTTAATGGAACTACTTTCAAAACTTATGCTCAAACTTCTAACTCAAAAAAACAATATTTAGTTTTCGTATTGATCTTAAAACGATCTTTAAAAAAAATATGAATTTTAAAAATAAATCTTTCGTAATTGATTTGATTAATATAAAAATTAGAATAATGTTTCATTACATTTATCCTCACCTACTCTAAGAATTCATGAACCGTGCAGCGCTTGGATATTGAGAAAGCTCGTTAACAATCAACATTTATTTATCATTATTATTATTTATTTATTTATTTATTTATCATTAAATTAATAAATAAATATCTAAATTTATTAAATTTGAAATAACATAAACTGTGACAACATTTAGCTTGCATTTATATTATTGTTTACATTATTAACCTGAGGACTCTTGTTTATTATACTAGCAAACATTTGGCTCGACTGAAATTATTAGCGGCAAACATTTTTGAAATTTCAAGACAATTTTGTTTGTACACTTTGTTGTTTTATGTTTAAATGTTTCAGATAATCAATGATCACTGGATTTACTTTGAGATTTCATGCTTGATTCGTGTTTCTCGTTACTCGATGTTTTGGGAACTACTCTGACAATTACCATATTTCCCCGAAAATAAGACAATTTACAATTTGACAAAAAAATGCATGGATGCTAATTCTCTAAGCTGTGACTTTTTAATATCTTTATTTATTTATTTATTTATTTATTTCTCAACAAATTGAAGGGTCATCCAATGACCACTAACACAAATTTGAATAAGTACAGCAGATTGTGCGTAAATAAAGTGCAAAAGCAAGCTTAAATTGATAGGTATTTGTTAAAGTCAGTAGTCGAGATGCAGGATTTAAATCGGGATAAAGTTGAGGAGTTTATTATATCAAGGGGTAAGGAGTTCCAGGGCTTGATGATCCGGTTGGTGAAAAAGTTCTGCCTGTGACTGGTGAGACACTTCTCTTGGCGTAGACGAAGGGGATGACCACGGGTTCTGGAAGCTAGAAATGTAGGGAACTCTGGAATCTTGCATATAGTATGGCCGTGGATTATTTTGTAGCATAGGCATAAGTCACAGATGAGGCGACGATGTTCGAGTGTTTTGAGTCCGAGTTGTTTTAGTCTGTTAGGGTAGGGCAGAGCTCTGAGACCAGGAATCATTCTTGTGAAATATTTTTGCACCTTTTCTATTTTCGTTTTAAGCTGTTTGGTGTGTGGATTCCATATTGGGGAGCAGTATTCGAGAATCGGCCGGACGAAGGAGCAGTATGCTTTGGTTAAAATGTTTTTGTTCCTGGTGCGAAAGCATTTGGAAATCAAACGTAACCTCACAAATGCTTTGTGGACAATATTGCTGATGTGTGCCTTGTAAGTAAGTTTGTCGTCGATGAGGACTCCGAGATCCCGGGTAGTTTCTAATAGAGGTACTGTTTGTGATGCAATTGTATAATGTCTACGTGGAGTCCTGGTACGAGCTGACCTGACAGAGATTTGGATGCATTTCTCCGGAGCAAGCTGTAGTTGCCACCTGTTGCTCCATGACACCAACTTATTAATAGCAGGCTGCAGGGAGGAACTTTGAGTGAGTGGTGATGCTGAGTACAGTTTGATATCGTCAGCAAATAGTTTTGATTTGACGTAGTTATCGTTAAGCGTATCGGTAACATCGTTAATGTATATAAGGAAAAGTGTAGGTCCAAGCACACTCCCCTGAGGCACGCCACTAATCACGTCCATTTCATTGGAAAGGTGGCCATTAATTTTTACTGCCTGGGTTCGGTTGGATAAGAAAGCTTCAAGCCATAAAAGTAGATTGCCTGAGATGCCATAGGCCTGAAGTTTAGATAGTAGCTTTAGGTGAGACACCGAGTCGAAGGCTTTTCTAAAGTCAAAGTATATTATGTCTGTTCCCTGGTTCATTGATGCCGACCAATCATATGTACATTCAATCAGGTTGGAGCACGTAGATCTGGAATTTAAAAAGCCATGCTGTTCAGGTGATATGAGGTTGTTAGCTTGAAGGTAGTTTAAGATGTCTTTGTTGATCATCCGTTCCATTGCTCGACAGCAGGAGGATGTGAGCGATATTGGTCGGTAGTTACCAGGATCAGAAGTGGCCCCTTTTTTGTGTACGGGGGTTACATGGGCAGATCTCCAATCAAGGGGTAATTCGTGCATATTCATCAAATATTAAAATAATATCATCAAAATCGGTGTTATTTGACGTTGAATCTAATTTAATAACATGTTTGACGACATATGAATATTAAAGATCAACGATGATTTATTAAAATAAATAAAATGTCATAATTGTATCATAAATTCGGTCGAATTATTTTCTTGTTATCGTCTTTGACATCAAACGTCTCCGCTTTTGCCAAAATATAGCCTTTTAAATATTTCTCGTATTCACGGCATACAAACTCCACCTTTCATGTTCTCCGAAGATTTCGATTCTCTTCTGAAAATATTTCCTGAGTTTTAATAATTATAACAACCCACTATCTACGCAATACTCATGAAAACAATTCATCTTTTCTAAGATCCATTCTTCAATAATTTTCAATACGATGTGAATCAAGACAATATCCTCCCACACCTTTACTTGTCAAAGAAGAACTATAATGTTGCTCTTTTTCGATCCTTAGTTTATTATTTAAAAACTCATATAAGATGTATTTATTGCTCGGATTTATGAAGTTGTATAAACTGCTGCATGTAACCACTTATTCTCCATATTAGAATGATTACTAATAGAGTCAATCTGACAGCAGAAACATGCGCTTCCTTAGCGCCGCTCTTTTGAGTTTACTATTTTTTAAATTAATATTTAATTCGGTTAATTTTAGCAGTTGTACTTCCTGCTTAAATTTCTGTTTTCGTTTCTTCTCAGATTGCGACCTGTTCAGCAATTTCATTTTAGTTAAGAAAGCTCATAAACTAAAATAAACAAAGAAGTAAATACATAAACAAAGTGAAATCCTTATTCATTGAATTCGTTCAGTTTTTAAATTAACGGATTTGCAATAAAGGTTTTTATTCAGGCCTGTCTTCTTAAATCCAACATCTACCTCATATTCATGCAACGTCCATCGATTTAGATCGATCGAAATAGTTTTTGACAATCAATATATTCATTAATTTTAACCGAATCTAAATTCGGAGATAAAATCAATCCTAGATATTGTAAATCAATGATGGTCAATAACAAGCACAATATAATGTCGTTAAGATAAATGCTAGCTGCTGTTTGCCTATAATTTAGGTAAAATCTAAAATGGACTACGAAGATACGTTTTGTTTTCGATAGAAAGAAGACAATGAACGATGATGCAGCAAATTTGGAATAAACTTTTATTTGGAATAAACTCTTAATTTATGAATGAAGTTGAGTTTGCAAATCATTAACATTTAAAATTGGGAAGACCGTTAATTACTGAAATGGAGTATGAAGTTATGAATTAACTGCGGACAAAGAACGATGATTGCAACAAATTCTTTATTTCGAATAAACTCTTAATTAACATGAATGAAATTAGGTAAATTGTGAATCATTAACATTTAAAACTAGGAGGACCTTGACTCTTGAACCTAATGTATTTATCATCCTCTGAGACCCTTTTAAAGGCCTGGAAAGGAGAAAGGAGGACTTCTTTTTCAAACGGGATGTCGGACATCGTCGCAATATCGGCCGCCCATGATTTTGGTCCTAATTGAAACACATGCAGTTTACCAGTTTCACTGAAACGTCTTGCAACCGCTCGGCTGGAACTGGTTGAGGTGAATTGCTTGAAGTGGAATGCATTCCTTGGAAATTTAAACTCTCCGGTGACACCTCTGTAGACAGTCAAACCTTTCGTTCCCTCACTTAACTTCATTACAGCACCGTGAAGCAGGGCACTAAAAACCATGGACTTTGCAAGTTTTCCGTTTCTAAAATCTTCGTTATAATCTTCATAAAAATTTGTCGTGTACATTCTCACAGCTACACATTTGGCCCAAAACAAAGGAGGTGGCTAAAATATTGTTTAATCAGATTACGTGGGTTTCAACTTTGAAATTTGATTTGAGGAAAATAATTGGTCCAATGCACATATTAAGAAATTTTGCGAAACTTAAATCATTAATTAATTTATAATAATTATAATATAATCATTTATAATATTTCTTGTTATATTACGCAATTAATATTAATATATTAATAATATTGTACTATTGAAGTAGTAGATAAACAATTGACATTACGTACGCAATTGAATTTTCGATCCTTGGTACATAAAAAGGAGTTAGCCATTTCACGGTTTCGACTCTTTTCTACCTCTTGAGCTAATCTTCGCATCGCTTCATCAGCAGTTTTGAAAATCATCTTTGAAATACCGCAGTAGAGATTTCTTAAAGCTCTTTCACCGTAATCGTAAAATGCAAAATCCTTATATAGCAATTTTTTTTTGGCAGAAAACTGCAGGTCGGAATGGCATCGATGAAAATGGCCAAAGAGCAGACAGAGATCATCGCGTATAACATCTTCATTGGACTTAAAGTGGATGGTTATATTAAATAATATAACGAGTTAGATGATAAGATGTTGAAATAAATTAAATATATATATATATATATATATATAACCTTTGTTATATGCTATCACCACACGTAAGCTTCAACTGCAACTATAATAATGGATTTATGTATTCCTTCGCGTTTATATATATTCAATGAATTATCATGTCAATATTTGCTTCACAAATTCTTTGATTGAGTATTGACAAGAACTTTCATAGTTTTCTTACTGAATTGTTCGAATTACTTTCTTATTACCTTCTTTGTCATCAATCGTTCCAATCGCTTTTGCCAAAATATGGTCTTTTAAATATTTCTCAGATTCACAGCCTACAAACTGCACCTTTTATGTTCTCCTAAGACTCCGATTCTCTTCTTAAAATATTTCCTGGGTTTAATAACTATAATAATCTTTTCCCAGATCTACTCTTAAATAATTTTCAATACGATGTTAGGGATCAAGACTTTAGTCTACAATAACTTTGTTTGTCAAAGACGAACTACAGTCTTATATCTCTTCAGTTCTCTATTATTTCAAAATTCATATAAGAAGTAATTATTGCGAGGATAAATAAAGCCTTCTTAAATCTGTATTCCCTACATTATAAATTGTCAAATCTTTAGTAAATAATGTTTAGAGAGGATTGCAGGTCATCGATAGAAATGTCCAAGGAGCAGGCAAGGCTGCCGTGTTTCCCAGAAAATAAGACATCCCTCGTATTAAATATTCTAAAATAGGCGGTAGATTGTCTTATTATAAAAAAAATAATTATATATCTTCCGGCATATCCATTGTGGAGAAATTACGTTTAAGGAGGCAATATAAATGGTCATTTATTATTGCGCTACCATTTAATTATAATATTTTATGATTTATTTTAGTCCATTATAATCACATCATCTTCCTCCGAAAAGTCATCAAAACCACCAGCTTGTTGCAATTCTTTGGGACTACATACTGACAGATGCTCAGCTCATAGATGAGCCGAAAAAAGTGGGCTAACTTCCTCTTGTTGAAGATGAGTCTGGCTGCCGCATTGATGACCGCTGCTCGAGACAACAGGAAGGGAGGACCACCAAACCCTGACGGTTCAGGTGGTACATAAGCCACTAGCCAAAAGTCACTTTTTCCAGGTTCCGGAAAACCGACAGGGACACCCGGCTGATCGCCAGATGTGGCCCACTCCTAGAGAACTTAAGGGGTTTCAATGGACGTTTGAAGATGGGGACCATCGCTGAGGACTCCCATTGGTAAGCATCTTTTCAATTCTTTCATTTTCACGCATTATTTTCACGCCACATATTTAAAATGCTAACTAAATAAAGAACTGTTGTTTACAGGTAATTTAATTAATTACTGAAATGGAGTATGAAGTTATGAATTAACTGCGTACAAAGAACGATGATTGCAACAAATTCTTTATTTCGAATAAACTCTTAATTCACATGAATGAAATTAGGTAAATTGTGAATCATTAACATTTAAAACTAGGAGGACCTTGACTCTTGAACCTAATGTATTTATCATCCTCTGAGACAAATTTGAAGGACTGGAAAGGGGAAAGAAGGACTTCTTGTTCAAGTGGCAGTTCGGAGATCGTTGCAATCTTGGCTGCCCAACATGCTGGCGTTAATTCGAACACTTGCATTTTAGATTCACTAAATCTTTTTGCAATATCTTCCTTGAAACTGGTTGAGGTGAATTGCTTAAAGTGGAACGCAGTCTTTGGAAATTTGAAATCTTTGCTGACACCTCTGTAGACATTAAAACTTCTTATGTCCTCACTTAATTTCTTTACAGCACTGTGAAGAAGGGCAGTATAGACTTTGAAATTCTTGAGTTTTACGCTTCTGAATTCTTGGTTATAGTCGTCGTAAAAACTCGTCGTGTACATTTTGATAGCGATACATTCAGCCCAAATCAAAGGGGATGGCTAAATATTATTTAATCGCAATATTTAAATTTCATGTTTGACTGGAGGTAAAACTGTTGGTGAAATGCTCGCACAACAATATCATTGAATATTTTTTAACGTTTGCATTATTAAGTACTTTTTAAAAACAATATCGCAATTACTATTCCACATATAATGTTATTGATGGTAATAAAAATATCACTGAAAAGCAGTAAGTGAAGGAAACATTACTTACGCAAGTGAATTCTCTATTGACACATGAAAAGGATTTAGTCATAGCTTCGTTCCCACTGTTTTTTATTTCTTCAGTCAATTTTTGTTTTGCTTCGTCATTGGATTTGAACGCCATCTTTGAAATTTCGCAGTAAAGATTTTTTACAGCTTTATCCCCTTCATTATAAATTGCCAAATCCTTATTGAATAATGTTTGAAGAAGATTGCAGGTCGGGGCGGCATCGATGGAAATGGCCAAAAAGCAGATAAGGATCAGCGAGATCAACGAACACAGCATCGTCATTGGCCTGCAAATGGGAAACTTATGAAAAATATCTTAAATAATAAATTATTGAGATCTAAACAAATAATACAGTAGAAGATTTTAAAAAAATATGTTACCCTTGCTATGTATTAGCACTGTATGTAAGATTCAACTATAGAATTTTCTACAACAATTTGGACTTCTTCGGAGGTATTTATAAAAACCTCAATGAAATCCCAAATCAATTTTGCTTCAATAAATATTTGATTTTCTTTGTTTTTCTATTGGAATTTTGTTTAAATTTATATTTTAAGCGAAAATCTTTGCATATTCTAATTAGAAAGCAATGTTTAGTTTTCGCATTGATTTTAACTTTGTTGACCAAACGCTTTCAACAAAATATAAATTTTAAAATCAATATTTCAAATTATTCGTAATTAAAATAAAAATTAGGATCGAGTTTCATTGAATTTGTCTTGATAGACTTTAAGAAACCATGAATCGTGCAGTGCTTTGAAAGCTCGTTACAATTCAATGTCTATGTATTAATAAAAACATTTATTTATTAATAAAAATAATTTACCTATAAATAATTTTATTAAAATTAAACTGCTACTACTGTGACAATATTGCATTACTAACTGAGGGAATTTTATTGACTGTAAAAATATTTAAAATGATTTACGAACAAACATTTAATGACCGTGTTCATCGCTTAGAAACGTAGCAGCAAAAATTTTACAAACAGTTTTGTTTGTTCAATTGTTCTAAATATAAAAATAATCAATGATCACTGGATTCGCTTGTTTGGTGAGGATACTGACAAATATTGGATCATGATGATATCGCTGTTTTTTTAATATTTAACTGATAAGCTTTGATACGACATTGATTTGTTTGAAGACTCGTGTTTGCTTCAGGTTCCAGATTTAGCATTTATTTTTTTATTATACTACACTGTAAATAGTATAAACAATAAAAATAATATAGTAGAATATATTAATTTATTATACTATATTATAATTTTATTATACAATACTATGTGTAATAAAAACCTTTTGTTTAAATTACATTTTAATTTTGATTTTATTTCCCAACTATTGAGTTTTCTGAACGTCAAAATACATCTACTTATGATAGCAAACTTAATTCAGCGTTTGAAAAAAATTAAAATATAAATAACGTTTAATAAATGATCGGTAAAATTGGTAAGGTGTGCTATGAAAATATTTTGTCAATATAACTGTTAATGTTGACCTTGCTTCCAATTTCTGAACGTATTTCCGCAAATATTACAAATTTGTTTTTTAAATTGTGAAAAATATAGTAAATTATTGACACTTAATGACCAAGTATGTTGATGATATATTGTAATAACCCAGGGTCCTCAAACTAATTATAGAAGGGCAGGTTTATTGAAAGTTGTCAGATGGCTTGGAAGATGTAAAATGCTTAATTGATTAAGTCTTGAAATCTGCTGTTTCTATTACTCTCGCTCTACTTTCCGATATAAATCCATTTGTCAAAGGTACATAACCAAAGAGTCTGAATAGCACCAATTTAATTCTCAAATTATATTGCCACTAAATTTAATTAATTATTAAAATAATTAATCGGCAATATAATTTTAAATATTATTCAATTTATTGGATCTAGGGATCCAACACTGCCCCCTCCTTAAATCTGTTCGTCCCGAACAGACATCTATTCCCATTTTCATTTTTACTCTCGGAATAGGATCCGATCTTCCAACAATCTCATGGCTGCAAATCCCAGATCCATTTGCTTTGTCATCTTCTGGGATTTCTGTCTCCTCCCTTTTACTTCTGCGTCCCGCAAGTTTCAGCCGCGGAACATCGCCATTTCTATGCACACTCTCCTGCTCCACGATGTCGCCAGATCCCAGACTCTCCTCAGGATCACCTGCTCCACTTTCCATGCTAGGCACTCTCCTGAAATCCCGAGCACTCCCTTCTGTTATTTCCAATGGAGCCGAAACATCCGCTGGTAAATCCATGGGCTGTTCTGTAGACTCTACTTGTTCCACCATCAAATCCGTGTGCTCCACCGGCAACTCCACGTGACTCATCAGTAACTCCTCGAGCTGCACCAACAACTCCACATGATCCACCGGCAATCCCACAGGCTCCTCCGAAAGCCCCACTTGCTCCACTAAAACCTCCGTGAGCTCTCTGGGCCCTGCTGACGACTCGACCTGATCTGGTAACTCTATGGGCTCCAACGTCGAATTCCATAAGTCTGCCATCACGCACAGAGCTTCTGGAGACACACACGCACTGTGGTTGGATGTGCCCTCTAATGACTCCATCCCAACGCTGCCAGAAACGGTACCTGGAACAACGGACATGATTTGTTCCTCGTTGGTAACCTTTTTGCAGAGTTCCTCTCCTTGTTCTTCGCAAGATGGAAGCACCACTTTGCTCTCCTCAAAAGAACCAACAGGACTCTTCTCGGCAGAGTCTTCACCCGAAGCCAACGAGACATCCTGGCATGGAACCGCTCTGTTTTTCAAATCACCCCTAATACTCCTAACACATTCCCTCATCTCATCTACGGACTTTTTCATAAAATCAAGAAATTCATCCATCTTTTTATGGGATGGATTCTCGAATTCGTATTCCTCTGGGTCATGGCCATTCTCTGTCAGCCATGTCCCAAGTCGCTCTCGTATCTCAGCTTTCGTGCCTTTCCAATCCAGGCCACGCTCTCTCAATTCTTGTCTCAATCGAGGCACGTACAATTCATCCAAGTACTTCGGCATCGTTCACTTTTCAACTAAACAAGCTTCTACTTTAGTTACTTTTGGATACCCTTTAACTCTAAATCCCACTCCTGACACCAATGTAATAACCCAGGGTCCTCAAACTAATTATAGAAGGGCAGGTTTATTGAAAGTTGTCAGATGGCTTGGAAGATGTAAAATGCTTAATTGATTAAGTCTTGAAATCTGCTGTTTCTATTACTCTCGCTCTACTTTCCGATATAAATCCATTTGTCAAAGGTACATAACCAAAGAGTCTGAATAGCACCAATTTAATTCTCAAATTATATTGCCACTAAATTTAATTAATTATTAAAATAATTAATCGGCAATATAATTTTAAATATTATTCAATTTATTGGATCTAGGGATCCAACAATATGATGATGATGACACTACTACTAATAATAATAATTATCATCATAACATAATAATAGTAATAATGTAATACTGATGATAATAATAATAATAATAATAATAATGTAATGTAATAATAATAATATTGATAATAATAATAATAACAATAATAATATAATATAATAATTATAATAATGATGATAATAATAATCTTCAACATCAATGTGAATTCAGAGATCAATTGCAACATGTCTGCCTAAGATTTTGTAATTAACTCAACTCAGACCACTTCAAATATAATTTTTAGTGGCTCGTTGAAAGTAATTTAAGTAATTGTAAACAATAATTGTGACCACGATAACCATATTTAAACAATCTGAAAAATTAGCAATATTTACCAAAATACGATATTAATCGAAAATATTTTTTTGACATGTGGTAGAAGGATGTGAATATGAAACTCAATACTCTTAGTAACGGAGGGCACTCCTCCTGTGCTGGATATTTGGAATTGATTTCAAGAATCTTTTTGAAATTGTTTGGTTTCTTCAAATCTACCGTCTCATCTTTATCATATACAATATAAATAGGACTTTT
Source organism: Hirudinaria manillensis (assembly GCA_034509925.1). Classification (NCBI taxonomy): domain Eukaryota; kingdom Metazoa; phylum Annelida; class Clitellata; order Hirudinida; family Hirudinidae; genus Hirudinaria; species Hirudinaria manillensis. Next base: position 10,646,655 of record CM067527.1, read on the forward strand.
ATTACTTTATATTGGAACACCCGACTTATTGAATACAACCTTATGTATCACTTGCTTTCATTGCCTCCAATGTTGTAGTGAATATAAGCAGAAGTAAGTAAGTTAAACTCAGTTTCAGCGACGACTTAGACATTCTCTTATTCTGATCTTGTTGCATGGTTCTCTAAAAAATTCCTGTCCCTTTATTTGACTTAAATAGAATCACATAATGTCATGCACCAAGACTGATTCCTTTAATTCAATCAAATTTATATAAATAAAAATTATGACAAGCAAAATATTTTTTTGTAATTCTAAACCAAAGTGTGTAATGCGGTTCAGCAAAAATGATTTATGAAAGCCATATTTTCTACCAAGCTGTATGTTTTTCTTTTATAGGGGAATGGACACGAATCATGAAAAAGAATATTAGACAAGTTAATCTGCAATTCATAAATGCCTTTATAAAGTTAATGACAGGAAAACTACAACATAAATTCTATAAGTGTTCCAGATAAGTTTGGCAGTTGAGCTTTTTAAGGTTTTTTCGCCTGCATTTTTGCCGCCCTCGACAGTAGTTTCAATGCCATCATCTTCTGGGAATGTATTAATAAATATTTATTAGCTAACGGCAGTTAAAACAAATGTGAGGATATTTTCCTCTTGTGTCCAAATTAGTACCTTGTATATCAAAATCGTGACCCACCTACACAATTATATCTCTATTAAATCACAAAAACTTTAATGAACTTGTTGAATCAAAGGACAAATCCTAAATTTTTTTAAATAAGTTTTTTAAAATAAATGCGAAACAAATTGAAAATGAACTTTTTGTCGTGATCTGGTTTGTGTCAGTCGCAATTGATTGGATTTCTTTTTCGCCATTGGCTTCTCTCGTTTCACAGTTACCTAAGAATAACGAATGCATTCATATTTTTAAGGATATTTTTCCATAAATCTGTATTGGGAAACATGGTGCAACATAGAATGCCCTAAATAATCTTATAAGGTCAGCGCTATAAAAACACTTTATCGATGTTATCTCTTTTTTATTTTCAATTATTTTTTAAATTTATTTTTTAATTAAAAAATTTTTATTTCCAGGATGCGAGGTTAACGGAGTCTTCAAAATAAAATACTCCATATTCCTCCATTTTACCCTGCATGGCCATAGCAAATGTTTGATGGGATGCTTCCATAATCACCAAAAATTATCAATCTTATGGAATCTAGCCGGCTTATAACCTCGAGACAAACTTTTCAATCTTTTAATTGATTCTTAATAAATGGCTGTTTTAATCTTTAAATAAATTAACTATAGTGCCTAAATTTGAAGTGTCCCATGCATGCATTGATTGAAAATAATTTCACTGAATATTTCATTTAAATTGATTTATTAAACATTTTCCAACCTTTTATTCCGGTGACGAAGTCAGTTTTGGGTCTGCCTGGTTTGGCATACTGCTGAGATAATTTGCTTCGGCTACCTGCTATTTTGTAGACTCCAGGTCCACTTTTAGTAGTCAGCCAAAAATTTAATTTGAAAATCACTTTTATTTTGTTTTTATGTTATTAAACAACATTGTCAGCAAAAACATTGTTAGCATCGCGGTATCAATAACTATGATCATTAATTTCAAGATTTAATAACATTCTAAATTCTAAATTCGCAAACTGGATTAAAGATACGCTGCTTATTAAAACTATGTTGCAAAAATATACGGCATTCCAAAAAAAAAATTAAAAAACTTTAGGAAATAAATCACAACATTACTGACGTATCATCTGGAGAAGCCACGAAATATACGTAGTCGCCATAAGTTACTATGTTCCTGAGGCCTTTGATATCGTAAAGTTTTTCAAGATATTGCATCATTGGACCGGAAGTATAAATGCCATTGTTAGATACAAAGTACGGGTTATCTGCAAACAAAAGTCGCATTAAGCACAGTAGATCTCACAATATATAATATCTCATAGTTTGGCAAACTGCAACGTGTTTTCACGGGCTACAGTCCCCGTAGGACTGATGAAGACAGCCTCCATCTTTCCATCATTGGAAGGATGAATCCAGTAGAATTCCAAAGATCCATCAGCTCTTGAAATTCCATTAACAGAAGCAACTGGTTTGTTTTCAATCGTGATTTTATTTTTCCAAATTTCCTTAAATCTATCGTCGTAGAGAATGAGATGCTGGTTGTCAACGTCTAATAGGAAGAAGTTGCCTGAAAATACAAAATATTCAAAAATTAAAAATAATAAAATAAATTATGTTATAATAAATAAGGTGTGTTATAATTATATCACATATCTTATTAAAATTTGTATCCCAAACAAAACCTCTTTGTCGGATGAATGGCAACGGTTTTCAAATCCGACTTGATGGATAAAACTGTTTCAACCTTTGAAGTCTTGAAATTTCCGAGGGAAAACGTGGTTTGAATCTCATTTGTTTGTGTCATCACCATGTTATCACCACAATTTTGTAGATCAAAGAATTTATCACCTAAATATTTAATTAAATTTAACGATTAGTAATTAAAACTCCTATTAAATGGGGTAATTAATTATTTATAATACCCACTCATATACTCAATTTTCTCCTATATACAAATAAATTACTCTGAAATAAATGTAATTGCCCCTTTAAAATCAAAATAAAAAAATTAACTCACTGCTAAATTTGATATTATCGGGTTCCGACATGAAAGAATCTGTATCAATGTATCTTATCAACAATTCTCCTTCCTCTGTCCATATTAGCATGAGCTGGTCATTCTCGTATCTGGCTTGAATATTTTCTACGGTTTTGTCAGGTCGAAATTGATAAGTTTGTGATACTTGGTATTTCTCGTTCACTCGAACAATTTCCTTTCTGTATAACCTAGTGATTATGAACTCTGAAATTTAAAGTCCTTTAAAGCAAGCTTTGAGAACTGAAGCATCGTAAATTCACGTGAACCTTTCGAAGATTCTCGTTGAGCCATAAAAGTTGGAAAACAATGAACCAAAACATTTCCAACAATAAATTCAATTAAATTCGTCTTCTCTGAAATCAATGCGACGATGTCTTTGTTGTTGTTGTTGTTGTTCGCATCTCAGCGAAGAACTTTTGTGAATAGGACCAACGTCAAGTGTTTTAATGATCTTCAGTGTTTCTGGAGAACTGAGAATTGCTTGGGGAGAGAAGCTTAGAATAACAATGCGTAGGATGCTTGCGATGTTTGTAATGTGTACAAATGCAAAGAAAGTGTACTTTCAAAAGTTCGTAGGAGGTTATGACGTGTGTCATGTCATCCAACCATAACAGCCGCAACAGCCGCAACAGCCACAACAGCATCAACAAGACATAACAAGTTGTATTGCTTGATTTTACTATTTTACTTATTTTTCATTCGTTTTTAATAATTATATAATTATTTGTAATTTTATGAGTAAGTTTATTTATTATCTATTTTAATTTGCTATTATTATAGTGGGCCTCACAATTTAATTTCGACACCTGAGTGTTTTCTGTCTCAAAATCAGAGCACTTGAGAAATGTTTATCCAACGTTACCTGAATTGTTTTTTTAACATCTGTCATCATTTTGGAGCTGATTGAATGTATTGTTTGATTGAAAATTGGGACTGATTGAATGAATTGTTTATAATAGAAAAATTCTGAATCCGAAGTGTTTTGTTTGGATTGTAATGAATTATAACTATGATTTATAATTTTAATGATTGCACATTAAGCTGGTGTAACATTGGATTCATTATTAAATCTATTATTTACGCAAATATTTTATTTATTCCGCCTATTTTATTCTCCATTTGTAACAACAACAATAATAATAATAATAATAATAATAATAATAATAATAATAATAATAGTAACAATAATAATAGTAATAATAATAATAATATAATAATAAATTTTGCAGCGATGGCCGTCCAATTACTTCCTTTGTCCTTTTTCTTGGAATCTTTTTCGGACTTCGCTGTTCTTTTCCTTCTTTGTGGCTTCAGAGTTTCTACCAGCAACTGATTTTATTTTAATGCAGACATGCAGACACCTAATAAAATGGATAGCCTGCCCATAGGGTTAGTAATTTCAAAATGCTTACAAACACTTCCCTGCCTGTGATTTTATTAATTTTAAAAATAAATATACCATGTCCTTATACCGGGAGACATTTTCGATGGACAAGATTGTCAATGTTTGCAAATATTTTTTTCTAGTGTTTTGAAGTTTTCTAGTTTTCAAGTGTATGCCAATGGTGGGATCGATTGTCATGCATCTGGTTCAAGTGTAGGTGGCTTGAAGTATTTTGCTGTTCTAAAAGTGATTTGTTGACGGAGAATGAAGAGAAATTCACAAAACAAAAATCTTTTAACATAGTTTTTTTTTAATAGATTAGTTTTTTAAAATTAAATGATGTAATTTCTAAGAACAATATGAAATAATATTATTGGCGACTTCTTTCTAATCTCGCCGGGAGAAAAAACAACAGCAATTAATAAATTGATAAATCGGATAATAACTTGGACAACAACAACAACAATAATAACGTATTATTGCATCTTCAGTTAAAAAATAAATCTCTTAAGTAAATAAATCCTCAAATTGTGCAAAAAAAATATCCGACCGGAGTATTAAATCGGTGCAAAAAGGTCAAAAACAAAACGTGTTAAACTCCATCTTGGAACAAAAATCACAGTTTTAGAGGTTCACGATCGCTTGTGAGTAATATTAGGAATAATGATTTCCAATGATCACCAAATATTTTTAAAATAAAAAAAATAAAGAAAATAATTCTGATAAAATAAAAAATAAATGAAAATTCAAGATTAATTTGGAGCCAGAGCTTCCAGAAATAGAGCTTTTAACTGAGGTTGAATCTCTTGGGATTGAAGATTTGGTTACTTCTGTTCTAGTCTCAGTTGATTGGGAATACCCTGATAAATTATAAATAAATGAATTTTAAATAATATGAAATATATTAATTAACAATAATATCTTTATTAATTAAATTTAATTAATCTTAAATAGTAAAATATAGATCAATTTCAAGGAATAAAATGCAAAGCCTTTAAAAAAATGCAAACAGCTTTTATAGAATTTCTGAATAAATAACTTAATTAATACGAATTATTTCAGCAAATGAAACATGATAACATTGATAATCATTGTATTATATGACATAAATACTGATTATAATATATTATGTGATATAAATACTTATAATATTATAATATATGATATAAATACTGATAATATTATAATATATGATATAAATACTGATAATATTATATTGTGTGATATAGATACTGATGATATTATATTATGTGATATAAATACTGATAACATTATAATATTTACCCTTGGTGGACTGAGGAGAAGAGATGATTGAAGTCAACTGAACTTCTGCTTTGGTGATGGTTTCAGGCATTTCACAATTCCCTGGAAATTTATTAAAGTTTATTTATATTTTTCAAATAATTCAATTAATTTCATTTCTTTCCATAATTCTGATTAAAAAAAGTCAAATTTTTTAATTTTCCTCTTTATTATTATTAATTCGGTTGGTTACTTCAAATCCATCCAAAGTTCAGAATAAATTTGAAGCTATTCAGGCGAGTGAATGTTTTTTAATTCACTTATTATTATAAGCAGGTATATATTATTATATATTATAAGCAGGTATATGTTATTATATATTATAAGCAGGTATATATTATTATATATTATAAGCAGTTATATATTATTATATATTATTAGCAGGTAAGATAATTTGATAATAATATTGTAATGTGAAAATAAATTTTTAACCAGAAACATTATAACTTTCAATTGGTATTATAAGATGATTCACCGATGATAACTTAACTGATTGAGTTACTAAATTATTAATGAGCTACCAAGCTAATAGAATTAATAAATTATTAATTATTAATAAATATTAATAAATTATTAATTTAATAAAATTAATAATAACTGAACAGCAGTAACATTTAAAAACCTTTTATTTGAGTTACAAAGTTGTCCGATGATGCACCATAATAAGTCTGAACAGGTCTGCTTCGACTCTTTGCTATTTTGTAGATGCCAGGACCTCTTTTTTTGTTTTTATTAAGGATTAAAATTTTTAATTTTAAGTTAAAGTTCAGATATTATTTGTATTATTAAAATTAATAATCATTTTTCTGAATAATTCGTTAAATTAATAATAATTTACTGATAATCCTGGTACATACTACGTAAGTATGGATCATTATCATTAACGTTATTATTGAACAAACTAGTTTTTAATTTTAAAATTCTTTTATCCTTCTAACAAGAATAAATAATTTTAAAAAAAGATTCGTTAAGAAATAAGTTTAAAAACTGACGAGTCGTTAAGTGATGCAACGAAATAAATCTGGTCGTCGTAAACGGCGATGCTTGTGATGTTGCGAGCGTCGAAGAGTTTTTCAAAGGCATCCATCCTAGGAGAGGCAGCGTAAATGCCCTTGCTCGATGCAAAGTATGGGTTGACTGGAAAATAAAAAAAAATAAAAAGAAAATTTAAAAAAAAAAGTGACAAAAAGAAAATTATAAAATATGCAAAAAACATATTTGCCATAATTAGTAATAATAATAATAATAATCATCGCATGACTAAAATTAAATGAAATCACTGCTAAACAGAAGTTCTGCCATGTTATTTGAGTAACAATTATTTCTTAATAAAATTTAAATGAGAGTTTATTATGAATTAAAACATTGTTTAATTAATTATTTAAATATATTATAAGTGATTATTAATATTTAATTAATTATTTAAATATATTATCGGTGATTATTAATGTTTAATTAGTTAATCAATAATTCGTGTGCTTTTACAAAGTCATTGTTGACTTCAAGCAAAGCGAAGTGAAAGACTCGTTCGATACTCATTCAATGTTCATCCAACGTTCCATTATTTCATAAAAACATGTTTTCATGAGCAACAAGCAGCTGTCGAACGTAAAAGTTTATCAAAACGAATAATAATAATAATAATAATAAATAATAATAATAAATAAATAATAATAATGATAATAATAACAATAATATTATTATTAATATTAATAATAATAATAATGATGATGATAACATTAATAATGATAAATAAATAAATGGTCAAAATTGGAATGAGTTTGAATGACATTACAAAATAAATAAATAATTGTTTTAAATGTGAGTTAATATTATAATATAGAGATAGTTACAAAAATAAGTAAAAATAAGTCAAAGTAAAGAGGATAAAACATGGGTTAATAAAATAAAAGATTTATTATTATATTATTTATATTTATTATTATATTATTAATATTTATTATTATATTATTTATATTTATTATTATTTATTACCTGAGATTGCCTGGATGTCATCAAAGCAGACCACGGTTTCATGGGGCAAGGGATCCGAGGGGTTTCTTATGGAAAGACTCGAGAATCCTGTCTTAGACTCGTCGCAGAAGGTGACCATCAAAGCGCTGGAAATATTTTTAATTGAAATATTTTAATTAATTAATAACTTTTATTAATAATTTGTTAATGTTATTAATAACTGGATTTGTGATAATTTTTTGAGATAATTATTTGGAGGAGTGCATCAAATTGAATCAGACCATGAATATAAAAACTTTCTGATGAATGACTTGTCAAAGGAACACAATGAAACATGAATGAACCATGAATCATAAAATAGGTGCAACTAAAATGAAATAGATCTGAAAATAACAATAATATAATAATATAATGATATAATGATACCAGCAACAACAACAACATTCCTAGAGACTAAATTTCATTCATGGCAAATCAAATCATTTAAAAATCAAACTAAAAAAAAATAGTTTGAACATATTTAACATAATATAAATATTTATTTTAATGTGGTTTTTTGAAAGCAATTAATTATTAACTAACAATTTAACTTGGCATATAATCATTTAATAACAATAATAATAATAATAAGAATAATAATAATGATAATAATAATAAGTTAAGGATTAAGTAAAACAAATAAACAAATAAATATTACTAGTTCAAAGACAAGATGGCCTTGAGTGGCATCTCTAAGTTGTAAAACAATTGAACTTCTTGATTTGCTGAAGAAGCATTTGCAGGTGAAGAATATATTGAAGTGTTTATGGCCAAGAAGAAGGTGTTCGTTCTTCCGTGGATGCTAAAGTCTACGATGTCTTTGTCTATGAGGGGGAATTTAAGTACAAAGTGTTGAAATAATAATTTATTTGTTTGTTTGTTGATTAATTAAAAGTTAATTAATTAAAAGTTAATGTCCTAAAATTTGGATATGGTTTGGCAATACATGTTTAAAAATAAGATTACAACTTATAATCTTTAAATGATATTCAAATCATTGGTGAGATTGTTGCTGCTGCAATAAATTAGCTTCTTAGGTGCAATTATAATAATTAATGCCCATTTGCATGTGACAAATAAAAAAAACAAATTTAATTAATTAATAAGTTTTATTTGTTAATAAAACGTTCATAACTTTTACTAATTTTTAAACGTTTTATAAAAAAATAAAAATAAATTTAAACATGTGTTAAATAATGTTGAGATTTCTGGTAATAATAACATTATAGAATTAGTGAAGAGTAAGGGCATCATCTTTCAACAACAACAACAACATCAACAGCATTCATAAACTTCTGCATAAAATTAAAAATTAACGATAAAATACTTCTCAAACCTCCAAACTGCAATGTCTTTGCACTGGCCACAGTCCCCGTAGGACTGATGAAGACAGCCTCCATCTTTCCATCATTGGAAGGATGAATCCAGTAGAATTCCAAAGATCCATCGGCTCTTGAAATTCCATTAACAGAAGCAACTGGTTTGTTTTCAATCGTGATTTTATTTTTCCAAATTTCCTTAAATCTATCGTCGTAGAGAATGAGATGCTGGTTGTCAATGTCTAATAGGAAGAAATTGTCTGAAAATATAAAATATTAGGATTAATAAGCAACATTAATTATAAAATTATTAATAACAACAATAATAATTGAAACAAAAACAAAATTAATAATGATAATAATAAATAATAATAGTAATAATAATAATAATAATAATAATAATAATAATAATAATAATAATAATAATATGATGATGATGATGATGATGAACCATAACTAGGCCTTGTCCACTTAACTTTCAAGAGGGCCTTATATTTTGATGTTAAAATACATAAAAATAATAAAAACTTTTATATTCATAATTAAAGTACTTTAGAATGATGAAGTTGGAGTGTATCCCTTCACCTCTAATCTCTAATTTAGTTCTTTTGCTTAATTCTTTTTGTCACATAAATTTATGTTTTCAAATAAAAAACAAAACAAAAAATATATAAATATATTACAATTGGCCTTGGTTATAACATGTACTTTCTATTTATAAATCATCAAATCATGTCAAATTAAAATTAAGATGTTAATTTCATTGAAATAAGATTGATTTACATTTGAGAATCCCAACAAATGGTGTTATTGTGAAAGATGGAAGTGCCAATTGTTTCAATGGCATTGGTTCCAAAGTCAAATGGTACATTTGTGAACCTCTGCAAGAAAAAAAGAAAAAAATGCATCATTTAAGAGGTTGTACATATTTAATTTATCAGAATTTAATAATATTAATTAATAATAATAAACCATATTGAAATATGATTTTAACAGAAATATTTTTCTATTATATTTTCCTACTCAGCATCTACCAACCCTCCTCTGTCATGCATGATTAGCAAATCCTTGCTTCCCAGAGCCACAGAAGAAATCAATCCCATGTCTCTTTCGTAAATAATTTCAAATTTTTCATCCTTCAAACTGCCTTCATAAATCTGATTGCCATCAAAAGCCCACAAAATGTCATCTGCAAGAAAACAAAAAACAATAAAAAGTAGAAACATCACTTGTTAATAGAAGTATTTTGTCTTTATCTTTCTTATTAGAATGAAAAGTTAATTTAAAACGAGTCTCACTCTCGTCATCATAAACAAGACCATCCATGCATTGAGGTGGAACAAAACGTTGCAAAACTTTTTTCAAGTCAACGTCAAACACAGTAAGGGAAAATGAGGAGCCTTGACAGGTAACATAATAAATTATCCTTCAGGAAATTAACAAAACTATTAATTGAATGAGTCAATTTTAATGATTCTGTGAATCAATGCTCGAGATGAAACATTTATAGAATGAGTAATTTGATTTCATGAATAATACCTTTCCCTAGGATGAATGGCAACACTTTTCAAATACACGTCAACGGTTAGAACTGATTCAACTTTGGAGTTGTTAAAATTCCCAATAGAGATTACAGTTTGAGGCCCATTTATCACTGTCATCACCAAGAAATCACCATCAGCTTGAACATCAAACACTTCATCACCTGCATTATTCACATACCATCATTAAGAACCATTTCAAATTAATTAATAGATGAAAAGAACTCACTCTTGAATTGGAGATTGTCAGGTGGTCTCATGAAAGATCTTGAATTAATATATCTTATGATGAACTCTGTCTGGTCCACCCAAATAAGCATAAGTTTACCATTCTGACACCTGGCTTGAAAACTTTCTATTTCCGTTTCAGGAAAAAATTTATAAGTTTGTATAACGACGTCATTTTCGTTCATTTGCAGAATTTCTTGTTTACCAAAATTTGTGACCAGAAATTCTAAAATCATTTCCACAAATGTCAAATAAATTTCCAAAAATCGGTCTAATTAATCCCACCTTTCGAAGATTCTGCTCTCATCCACAAAAAGCAAGCACAGATCATAACCAGCTGCATTTTCGGCAGGAGTAGCTTTAAATTTTTGAAGTTATAAAGCTGATAATTAGTACCAAAAATATTATTTAGGCCTCTTATTTAATTATTCAATGCAAATATAGACAGATCGATGACCAAAGTAGTTCAACGTTCAACAACGCTACATGCGAATGCACTCGTTCATTCATCGTTTTAAATTCTGCTTGGTATTCAACATGAGGCCAAGTACCACCTTCGTGATTACGGAAAATTTTAGCAATTTCTTACAACTTTCCGCATAATAAATAATTTTTAAATTCCCATCGCACAGACAGAAACATCTCCATGAAATTGGCTTTCCAAGTCACAATAAAACGTTTTTAAAGTTTGATCAATGAATATTTTCTGTTTACCCTTTTGTTTATATTTTATCCGAAAATTGAAATTAATGTAATTATTTCAATATTGGAGCACCAGTAAATATTTTCAAGAAATAAGATCAATTCTCCAACGAGGTTAGGGTATTTATATTTTTTTGTTTCCTGTCAATTATATTACTCTCACTATCTTTACTAAACTTTCTGATTTTTAATATGCCAAAGACTGTTAAATCTAATAGCAAAGCAATAAAAGCCCGAGAAAGAAATTTTTAATCACTTTAGGAATTACACTTCGATTACACTCAACCCAAGTCATATTTTTATATTTTAATAATCTCAAGTAATCGTTTCATTGCGCAGCTTGGTCTGAACTCTCGTAAACATGTCCTTTATAAAAGGAGTGCAGTTACATGATACACTCTTGCACAGAAGCCGATGAGAAATTGAGACAATTGAGTTCAAAGATTCCCCAGAAAACAAAATCGTGTTTTACTTCAAGAAAAGTAGAAGGAAATTAACATTAAACTTGATATTTGATATTTGAATTGATTGATATTTGGATATAATTTATCAAGAACATCGAATATGAATCCACTGACATGGAGTTTGTTGACAATTTGTCTTTGTTCGTCCTGCTTTGGAGGTGAAATTGTTGTAACTGCAGTTGACTCTTGTTGCAGTATTAATTAATTAATTAATTTACAAATGCCTTGAGAGTTCTCGTAAAAATATTTACTTAATAGTTAATTTTTAACTTCACAGATCTTATCATATCGGATGTTAAGAAAAATGAGCATTTCCTCGTGGATGATACTTTAAAGTTGAAAAGAAAATTTCATTTTCAACCTACCCAGCCGCTACGCAATCCAATGAAAGTCGGACAAACTGCCGACGGTGTCCTGGTTTTGTACGATTTGGAACCAGATAAAATAGCGATGTACACAGTTTCAAATGAAGGAAAAGTTTCGAAAAGTGACGAAATAATTGTAAATAAAAACGGTTGGTTTAGGCTAAATGAATTTTTAAAAACATTCGTCAGTTAATAATGTCAACGTTCATAAAACAGATCAAATTTCTTCATTCGACGCACAACCATCTGGAGAATCCGTGGTGATATCGTCTGGAAGGAAAATATATCTCTTTGATAGAAAGGATAAGAAGAGCACCGAAATACTGGATACCGGAAACCAAAATTTTATAACCAATATTGTCGTGTACATGGATCCATTGGCCAAGTATGTTCCCTTGATTTAAAATGGAATATCTCCAGATTTGCAATAGGAACATCAAATATTTAAATTTAAATTAATTACCTTTTTTTTTTATAAATTCAAATTAGGAAGATTTACTTCGTCAAATGCAATCAACAGCAGCAGACTTTTGGTTTGACTTTCTACGAAACGCTTACGGCAAAACGAACTGAAAGGATTATAGACTCTTGTTACCCGCATATCGATTACGATGGTATCGTGAAATGATTTTGTAACCTATTTTAATAGCATTATTTTATTAGCATCAATAAAAAAGATTAAATTCAGTTCATGCATTGCTTTTGGTTTAGCTAAAAATATCCTCGTAACTTTCAGAAAATCTGATTTGGACCCGAAGTGGAGGACGTGTCTCGACGTTTGACATAAAAAGAAACGTCAAAGAAAATATCGCTTCAATAAAAGATGTTTATTCTGCATCTGATTTAAGTTCTGAATATTTATTCTTTATGCGCTCAGAAAAGTAAGTAAGCGAATGCCGAATTTTAAAAAAAATCAAACAAAAAAATCAACTAATTACAATGTCGATTTCATCGAGCGAGAATGTTTTAACTTTTCTCAATTTTCTAACTAATTATTTTTTAATTCAGGAAGAAGGACATTTATAAATTGAAAAATATACCTGTGAAACGTGAACTAAAGGACCTGTCTATGTACAGAAATGAGCCTGTCTTGTCTTACTTGAAAGGCTAGTACAAGTTTTGTAATGACATTTGTAAATCTTTTAACTGCAGAAAATTGCAAACAGTTCTTAAGATAATTTTCTTTTAAAGCTGTTTGTTTGTTTAAGGTTATTAATTAACTTTAACGCAAAAACATTAAATCCTCTTTCAACAATTTCAGACACAACTCCAGTTTTGTTCAAGATCGATGAACACCTTATCCAAGTTTTGAGTGAAAATTTTGACAAGATCATTCAAGATATTCCTCACACCATAAAGCAGCAACCAATCAAATCGATCAAAAGCATTAGCGATGATTCCACAACCTCTTTCTTCTGGATCCATGATTCAAACAGAGGAGAGGTTGAACATATTAGAATCAATCACAACTTCGAAGTGATTGAAAAGAAAGTGTTTAAGTTGCCAAGTAAATATCTTACCATGCATTTTCAATTTTAATGAACAAAATTATTTTTAGAATGTATTAATACTTAATTAATATATTCTTAAATTTAGGAAGTCTATAAGATATCTCAAAAAATGCTATCAATCGAGTTTGAGATATAAAACGCTTAGACTTTTGCGCAGTTTGGAAATGTTTTTTTTAAAAAAGTCTCCACTTTAGTGTCGTTCAAATGTTTGTTAAACATAAATATAAATATTCATAATGTTCATTTAAATCTATAAATATTCATAATTGCCTTTCAGTTGCCGGGAAAGATATTGTAGATTTCGATATTGACAAGGGCACACACATTTTCTACTTTGCCGTTGAAGAGCAAATATGGAAAGGTCAATTAGAACCCAAAATCATTGTTGCACCATTTGATCTTCAATTGGGATCTCAAATAAAAGCTATTGTCCTTCAGAATAACGGGTATGAATAGAATTAGCCTTTTCTCAAGTTCTATTTGAGGTGACATTAAAATAACAGCGATTAATGATTATATTGATTATATTTTTTTCTTGATCCTCCTTGATTAATTGGTTTATATGTTTGCTGATTATTAATTACTTATTAATTATTCGTAAATATTCAATTATTTAAGAAAATTGGCCATTTCACATTGTGGCTCAAGTAGCAGATTGCGTGAATATCAATTGGATTTGACGTTTACAAAGGAAATCTTCCCAACAACTTTGTGTATCAGAAAGATGGCCAGTGATGAAGATGGTAATACGATATATAATATAATATAATATAATATAATATAATATAATATAATATAATATAATATAATATAATATAATATAATATAATATAATATAATATAATATAATATAATATAATATAATATAATATAATATAATATAATATAATATAATATAATATAATATAATATAATATAATATAATATTGTAATAACCCGGGGTCCTCAAACTAATTATAGAAGGTCAGGTTTATTGAAAGTTGTCAGATGGCTTGGAAGATGCACGATGCTTCAAATGTCTAAGTCTTGAAATCTGCTGTTCTCTAACTCTCGCTCTGCTTTCCGAGATAAATCCATTTGTCAAGGTTCCCAACCAAAGAGTCTGAATAGCACCGATTAATTCTCAAATTATATTGCCACTAAATTTAATTAATTATTAAATTAATTAATCGGCAATATAATTTTAAATATTATTCAATTTCTACGGATCCAACACTGCCCCCTCCTTAAATCTGTTCGTCCCGAACAGACATCTATTCCCATTTTCATTTTTACTCTCGGAATAGGATCCGATCTTCCAACAATCTCATGGCTGCAAATCCCAGATCCATTTGCTTTGTCATCTTCTGGGATTTCTGTCTCCTCCCTTTTACTTCTGCGTCCCGCAAGTTTCAGCCGCGGAACATCGCCATTTCTATGCACGCTCTCCTGCTCCACGATGTCGCCAGATCCCAGACTCTCCTCAGGATCACCTGCTCCACTTTCCATGCTAGGCACTCTCCTGAAATCCCGAGCACTCCCTTCTGTTATTTCCAATGGAGCCGAAACATCCGCTGGTAAATCCATGGGCTGTTCTGTAGACTCTACTTGTTCCACCATCAAATCCGTGCGCTCCACCGGCAACTCCACGTGACTCATCAGTAATTCCTCCGGCTGCACCAATAACTCCACATGATCCACCGGCAAACCTACGGGCTCCTCCGAAAGCTCCACTTGCTCCACTAACACCTCCGTGAGCTCCCCGAGCCCTGCCGACGACTCGACCTGATCTGGTAACTCTATGGGCTCTAACGTCGAGTTCTCTAAGTCTGCCATCACGCACAGAGTTTCTGGAGACACGCACGCACTGTGGTCGGGTGTGTCTTCTAATGACTCCATCCCAATGCTGCCAGAAACGGTACTTGGAACATCAGAACTCTTCTCAGTAGAGTTTCCACCAGAAACCAAAGAGACATCCTGACATGGAACCGCTGTGTTTTCCAAATTGCCCCTAATACTCCTCCTCCACTCCCTAAAATCCTCTGTGCACTTTCTCAGAAGATCACGAAATTCTTCCTTTTTTTTATCGGATGGATTCTCAAATTCGTATTCCTCCGGGTCATGGCCATTCTCTGTCAGCCATGCCCCAAGTCGCTCCCGTATCTCAGCTTTCGTGCCTTTCCAATCCAGGCCACGATCTCTCAATTCCTGTCTCAATCGAGGCACGTACAATTCATCCAAGTACTTCGGCATCCTTCACTTTTCAACTAAACAAGCTTCTACCTTAGTTACTTTTGGACACCCTTTAACTCTAAATCCAACTCCTGACACCAATGTAATAACCCGGGGTCCTCAAACTAATTATAGAAGGTCAGGTTTATTGAAAGTTGTCAGATGGCTTGGAAGATGCACGATGCTTCAAATGTCTAAGTCTTGAAATCTGCTGTTCTCTAACTCTCGCTCTGCTTTCCGAGATAAATCCATTTGTCAAGGTTCCCAACCAAAGAGTCTGAATAGCACCGATTAATTCTCAAATTATATTGCCACTAAATTTAATTAATTATTAAATTAATTAATCGGCAATATAATTTTAAATATTATTCAATTTCTACGGATCCAACAATATAATATAATATAATATAATATAATATAATATAATATAATATAATATAATATAATATAATATAATATAATATAATATAATATAATATAATATAATATAATATAATATAATATAATATAATATAATATAATATAATATAATATAATATAATATAATATAATATAATATATGTATATGCATATGATATGATGGTAATTGTACAAACAATTGCTCATAATTCTATTCCAGGAGCATTTTATATTCCATAGCGATTTCGAGCACAATAAACAAGCCATTTCGGTAAACGGTGTCAATCAAAGAAATGAATTAATTAAATAAATAATTAATCTTATCAATCTTGATTAATTATTGATTAATATTAAAATTAATTAAATATTCATATTTATAAGGCAGGCTGATCTTAATGACCGCCAGTCAACTTTATGGTCTGACCGAAGAAAACGGAATTGAACAACTTTACAGTTCAAAACGTATCCGAAACTTTCTTTTGGACGGGGATGACGTCATCTTAGTGTCCGACATAGACGGGTTACATTTGCTAACAATTTTATTTTTAATTTTATAAGTTTAAAAAGTATTTTACTTTTAAATATTTTTACTTGTAAACATTTTGAATGCAATTGAACAAATATTCTTTTTCATCTTCAGACCAGCCATTTCTGCGGTTAACAAAAGACGCATTGAAAAAATCGATCACCAACTTCCCATCGATGGTGAAGGATGGAACGTTATCACATATGTAAAAGGCATGTTAACTTCAAATCTTTACAGTAAAAGCTGTTTGTGATGTAAATTTATTGAGTTTTAATTATAATAATCTACAAATAAAATATTTATTTATTATTAAATTCAAGTGCTTATTGATATTTTCATTATTTTCATATTCAGCGGCAGGTCATTATGATCCAAATAGCAAGTCGGAAAACCCCAGTGCACAGCCCAGCAAACCGGAAAAACATAACATAGAACCTGGCAGACCGGAAAACCCCAGTGCACAGCCCAGCAAACCGAGAAAACCCATTACAGATCAAGGCAAAGCGGAAAATCCCAATGCGAACCCTGGTAAACCTTCAAAGGGCTCAAGAGTGGTGGCATCAGAACAGATTTTTGTCGTGTTTTTGATGATAATTTGTTTTATAAATAATATTTTATGATGACGACCACAGGATTTGAAGAAATACCAACATATAAACATTTTAATTCATATAAATGAATATATAAATTTCAAAAATGATTTCTAAGATCTATCCTTATTTTTATTTATTTGAAATCATTCCGGTTCACAAAAGAAAAGATTAGTTTTTTTTTTATAATTTGCCACAATTATTGAACTTCTTCAAAGTGAACAACTCAGATAATTGATCATTTCTTGGATAGCTTACTATTTAGCATTAGTTTAAAAGTGAATCACTTATTAATTACTTGAATATCCTCTCAACTGTTCATTGTAATAATTTTAAAGATGCATAATAATTATTTTAAGAATTATAATTATTAAATTTTAATAATAATTTATTTATATTATGCTGAATTACCGATTAATGCAACGTTCTTGTAAATATTAAAATTTAAAGTGTCCCCAGGTGGATGTACATCAGAACGTTAACCTAAAAATACTTAAAAATACCTGAATTATTTTTGCATGACTGAATAAACACGCCTCATTTTTTTTTTGTGAGAAGTGTTTGGATAAAAAAAACAAATTTATTTTTCGCGTTTATGTTGTTTTGTGTTATGATAACAAATAAAACAAAATTTAACGGAAACGAAATTCTCTGAAAATAATTTCTTGAAGCTGTAATAAATAATAAGATAATAGTAAAATAATAAGAGAATAATAAATAATATGATAATAATAAATAGTAAGATAATAATAAGAGAATAATAAATAATAAGAGAATAATAAATAATAATGGAATAATAAGTAATTCGGGTACTCGAGAAAATAACATCCGGAAAATCAGAGCCGTTGGAGTTGATATTTGATCGATAAAAATGAACCCATTCCAAAACATGAGAATTTATTGATATTGTTTTGCACGATTAATTTCTTTTCCATATCGGTTTGCGGTTGTCAAGACAACAATGAGGTTGGCAAATATTTTTGCATTAAACCTATTCACTGACATGGATTTCGGACTCCTTGAGTTATTCATTTTAAGATGTCTGGCGCCAATGTTCAAGTGCTGAAGTGTTTATTTTGGAGTGACCAAACAATACGAGAACAGCTAGAGAGTTGCGCAATATTTGAAAACAAGATCATTGAGAAGCAAAGATCCTGATGACGATTTGCGGGGATATTTAAAAAGTCCAAAACAAATCGAACTTTCAACTTCATCTTCAGTTAAGAAATAAACAGGACAATTGAAACTTCATTCAACGATAACATTCGATAAGAATCATTCCTTTACTAACTTGTATCTAAACATGAAACTGTTGCGATTAGTTTTATTGACCATTTTGGTGTCATCTTGTGTCACTGTCAGCAGTGGAGGTAACGATTTTAAATTCCTAAATCTGAATTTTATAGCAATCGATTTCAATTAAAATAATTTTTGTAGAAGATTTCTTGATATCTGATGAAAACAAACATCAACACCTAATTGTCAATGAGGACCTGACGTTGATAAGAAAATTTAATTTTAAATTCAACGGTCCACCAAGCAAAATGAAAGTCATTAAAGCAAAGAATGGTTGGGTGGTATATGATTTGGAGGACAGCGAAATAACAATGTATATTGTGTCAGACGAAGGAAAAGTTTCAAAGAGCGGCACAATAACAATTAACAAAGATGTTAAAGGTAATATTAATAATGGATATTAATAATGGAAAACAATATTAGTACATAATTTGTTATTGCACAAACCATGATTGGCTTTGGCTCAGCACGAAAGCTGAGATACGGGAGCGACTTGGGGCATGGCTGACAGAGAATGGCCATGACCCGGAGGAATACGAATTTGAGAATCCATCCGATAAAAAAAAGGAAGAATTTCGTGATCTTCTGAGAAAGTGCACAGAGGATTTTAGGGAGTGGAGGAGGAGTATTAGGGGCAATTTGGAAAACACAGCGGTTCCATGTCAGGATGTCTCTTTGGTTTCTGGTGGAAACTCTACTGAGAAGAGTTCTGATGTTCCAAGTACCGTTTCTGGCAGCATTGGGATGGAGTCATTAGAAGACACACCCGACCACAGTGCGTGCGTGTCTCCAGAAACTCTGTGCGTGATGGCAGACTTAGAGAACTCGACGTTAGAGCCCATAGAGTTACCAGATCAGGTCGAGTCGTCGGCAGGGCTCGGGGAGCTCACGGAGGTGTTAGTGGAGCAAGTGGAGCTTTCGGAGGAGCCCGTAGGTTTGCCGGTGGATCATGTGGAGTTATTGGTGCAGCCGGAGGAATTACTGATGAGTCACGTGGAGTTGCCGGTGGAGCGCACGGATTTGATGGTGGAACAAGTAGAGTCTACAGAACAGCCCATGGATTTACCAGCGGATGTTTCGGCTCCATTGGAAATAACAGAAGGGAGTGCTCGGGATTTCAGGAGAGTGCCTAGCATGGAAAGTGGAGCAGGTGATCCTGAGGAGAGTCTGGGATCTGGCGACATCGTGGAGCAGGAGAGCGTGCATAGAAATGGCGATGTTCCGCGGCTGAAACTTGCGGGACGCAGAAGTAAAAGGGAGGAGACAGAAATCCCAGAAGATGACAAAGCAAATGGATCTGGGATTTGCAGCCATGAGATTGTTGGAAGATCGGATCCTATTCCGAGAGTAAAAATGAAAATGGGAATAGATGTCTGTTCGGGACGAACAGATTTAAGGAGGGGGCAGTGTTGGATCCGTAGAAATTGAATAATATTTAAAATTATATTGCCGATTAATTAATTTAATAATTAATTAAATTTAGTGGCAATATAATTTGAGAATTAATCGGTGCTATTCAGACTCTTTGGTTGGGAACCTTGACAAATGGATTTATCTCGGAAAGCAGAGCGAGAGTTAGAGAACAGCAGATTTCAAGACTTAGACATTTGAAGCATCGTGCATCTTCCAAGCCATCTGACAACTTTCAATAAACCTGACCTTCTATAATTAGTTTGAGGACCCCGGGTTATTACAATATTATATTATATTATATTATATTATATTATATTATATTATATTATATTATATTATATTATATTATATTATATTATATTATATTATATTATATTATATTATATTATATTATATTATTATATTATATTATATTATATTATATTATATTATATTATATTATATTATATATCGTATTACCATCTTCATCACTGGCCATCTTTCTGATACACAAAGTTGTTGGGAAGATTTCCTTTGTAAACGTCAAATCCAATTGATATTCACGCAATCTGCTACTTGAGCCACAATGTGAAATGGCCAATTTTCTTAAATAATTGAATATTTACGAATAATTAATAAGTAATTAATAATCAGCAAACGTATAAACCAATTAATCAAGGAGAATCAATAAAAAAAATATAATCAATATAATCAATTAATGATTACATAATCGCTGTTATTTTAATGGCACCTCAAATAGAACTTGAGAAAAGGCTAATTCCATTCATACCCGTTTTTCTGAAGGACAATAGCTTTTATTTGAGATCCCAATTGAAGATCAAATGGTGCAACAATGATTTTGGGTTCTAATTGACCTTTCCATATTTGCTCTTCAACGGCAAAGTAGAAAATGTGTGTGCCCTTGTCAATATCGAAATCTACAATATCTTTCCCGGCAACTGAAAGGCAATTATGAATATTTATATATTTAAATGAACATTATGAATATTTACATTTATGTTTAACAAACATTTGAACGACACTAAAGTGGAGACTTTTTTAAAAAAAACATTTCCAAACTGCGCAAAAGTCTAAGCGTTTTATATCTCAAACTCGATTGATAGCATTTTTTGAGATATCTTATAGACTTCCTAAATTTAAGAATATATTAATTAAGTATTAATACATTCTAAAAATAATTTTGTTCATTAAAATTGAAAATGCATGGTAAGATATTTACTTGGCAACTTAAACACTTTCTTTTCAATCACTTCGAAGTTGTGATTGATTCTAATATGTTCAACCTCTCCTCTGTTTGAATCATGGATCCAGAAGAAAGAGGTTGTGGAATCATCGCTAATGCTTTTGATCGATTTGATTGGTTGCTGCTTTATGGTGTGAGGAATATCTTGAATGATCTTGTCAAAATTTTCACTCAAAACTTGGATAAGGTGTTCATCGATCTTGAACAAAACTGGAGTTGTGTCTGAAATTGTTGAAAGAGGATTTAATGTTTTTGCGTTAAAGTTAATTAATAACCTTAAACAAACAAACAGCTTTAAAAGAAAATTATCTTAAGAACTGTTTGCAATTTTCTGCAGTTAAAAGATTTACAAATGTCATTACAAAACTTGTACTAGCCTTTCAAGTAAGACAAGACAGGCTCATTTCTGTACATAGACAGGTCCTTTAGTTCACGTTTCACAGGTATATTTTTCAATTTATAAATGTCCTTCTTCCTGAATTAAAAAATAATTAGTTAGAAAATTGAGAAAAGTTAAAACATTCTCGCTCGATGAAATCGACATTGTAATTAGTTGATTTTTTTGTTTGATTTTTTTTAAAATTCGGCATTCGCTTACTTACTTTTCTGAGCGCATAAAGAATAAATATTCAGAACTTAAATCAGATGCAGAATAAACATCTTTTATTGAAGCGATATTTTCTTTGACGTTTCTTTTTATGTCAAACGTCGAGACACGTCCTCCACTTCGGGTCCAAATCAGATTTTCTGAAAGTTACGAGGATATTTTTAGCTAAACCAAAAGCAATGCATGAACTGAATTTAATCTTTTTTATTGATGCTAATAAAATAATGCTATTAAAATAGGTTACAAAATCATTTCACGATACCATCGTAATCGATATGCGGGTAACAAGAGTCTATAATCCTTTCAGTTCGTTTTGCCGTAAGCGTTTCGTAGAAAGTCAAACCAAAAGTCTGCTGCTGTTGATTGCATTTGACGAAGTAAATCTTCCTAATTTGAATTTATAAAAAAAAAAGGTAATTAATTTAAATTTAAATATTTGATGTTCCTATTGCAAATCTGGAGATATTCCATTTTAAATCAAGGGAACATACTTGGCCAATGGATCCATGTACACGACAATATTGGTTATAAAATTTTGGTTTCCGGTATCCAGTACTCGTGCAGTATCTCTCAATTCCTGTCTCAATCGAGGCACGTACAATTCATCCAAGTACTTCGGCATCCTTCACTTTTCAACTAAACAAGCTTCTACCTTAGTTACTTTTGGACACCCTTTAACTCTAAATCCAACTCCTGACACCAATGTAATAACCCGGGGTCCTCAAACTAATTATAGAAGGTCAGGTTTATTGAAAGTTGTCAGATGGCTTGGAAGATGCACGATGCTTCAAATGTCTAAGTCTTGAAATCTGCTGTTCTCTAACTCTCGCTCTGCTTTCCGAGATAAATCCATTTGTCAAGGTTCCCAACCAAAGAGTCTGAATAGCACCGATTAATTCTCAAATTATATTGCCACTAAATTTAATTAATTATTAAATTAATTAATCGGCAATATAATTTTAAATATTATTCAATTTCTACGGATCCAACAATATAATATAATATAATATAATATAATATAATATAATATAATATAATATAATATAATATAATATAATATAATATAATATAATATAATATAATATAATATAATATAATATAATATAATATAATATAATATAATATAATATAATATAATATAATATAATATAATATAATATAATATAATATAATATAATATAATATAATATAATATAATATATGTATATGCATATGATATGATGGTAATTGTACAAACAATTGCTCATAATTCTATTCCAGGAGCATTTTATATTCCATAGCGATTTCGAGCACAATAAACAAGCCATTTCGGTAAACGGTGTCAATCAAAGAAATGAATTAATTAAATAAATAATTAATCTTATCAATCTTGATTAATTATTGATTAATATTAAAATTAATTAAATATTCATATTTATAAGGCAGGCTGATCTTAATGACCGCCAGTCAACTTTATGGTCTGACCGAAGAAAACGGAATTGAACAACTTTACAGTTCAAAACGTATCCGAAACTTTCTTTTGGACGGGGATGACGTCATCTTAGTGTCCGACATAGACGGGTTACATTTGCTAACAATTTTATTTTTAATTTTATAAGTTTAAAAAGTATTTTACTTTTAAATATTTTTACTTGTAAACATTTTGAATGCAATTGAACAAATATTCTTTTTCATCTTCAGACCAGCCATTTCTGCGGTTAACAAAAGACGCATTGAAAAAATCGATCACCAACTTCCCATCGATGGTGAAGGATGGAACGTTATCACATATGTAAAAGGCATGTTAACTTCAAATCTTTACAGTAAAAGCTGTTTGTGATGTAAATTTATTGAGTTTTAATTATAATAATCTACAAATAAAATATTTATTTATTATTAAATTCAAGTGCTTATTGATATTTTCATTATTTTCATATTCAGCGGCAGGTCATTATGATCCAAATAGCAAGTCGGAAAACCCCAGTGCACAGCCCAGCAAACCGGAAAAACATAACATAGAACCTGGCAGACCGGAAAACCCCAGTGCACAGCCCAGCAAACCGAGAAAACCCATTACAGATCAAGGCAAAGCGGAAAATCCCAATGCGAACCCTGGTAAACCTTCAAAGGGCTCAAGAGTGGTGGCATCAGAACAGATTTTTGTCGTGTTTTTGATGATAATTTGTTTTATAAATAATATTTTATGATGACGACCACAGGATTTGAAGAAATACCAACATATAAACATTTTAATTCATATAAATGAATATATAAATTTCAAAAATGATTTCTAAGATCTATCCTTATTTTTATTTATTTGAAATCATTCCGGTTCACAAAAGAAAAGATTAGTTTTTTTTTTATAATTTGCCACAATTATTGAACTTCTTCAAAGTGAACAACTCAGATAATTGATCATTTCTTGGATAGCTTACTATTTAGCATTAGTTTAAAAGTGAATCACTTATTAATTACTTGAATATCCTCTCAACTGTTCATTGTAATAATTTTAAAGATGCATAATAATTATTTTAAGAATTATAATTATTAAATTTTAATAATAATTTATTTATATTATGCTGAATTACCGATTAATGCAACGTTCTTGTAAATATTAAAATTTAAAGTGTCCCCAGGTGGATGTACATCAGAACGTTAACCTAAAAATACTTAAAAATACCTGAATTATTTTTGCATGACTGAATAAACACGCCTCATTTTTTTTTTGTGAGAAGTGTTTGGATAAAAAAAACAAATTTATTTTTCGCGTTTATGTTGTTTTGTGTTATGATAACAAATAAAACAAAATTTAACGGAAACGAAATTCTCTGAAAATAATTTCTTGAAGCTGTAATAAATAATAAGATAATAGTAAAATAATAAGAGAATAATAAATAATATGATAATAATAAATAGTAAGATAATAATAAGAGAATAATAAATAATAAGAGAATAATAAATAATAATGGAATAATAAGTAATTCGGGTACTCGAGAAAATAACATCCGGAAAATCAGAGCCGTTGGAGTTGATATTTGATCGATAAAAATGAACCCATTCCAAAACATGAGAATTTATTGATATTGTTTTGCACGATTAATTTCTTTTCCATATCGGTTTGCGGTTGTCAAGACAACAATGAGGTTGGCAAATATTTTTGCATTAAACCTATTCACTGACATGGATTTCGGACTCCTTGAGTTATTCATTTTAAGATGTCTGGCGCCAATGTTCAAGTGCTGAAGTGTTTATTTTGGAGTGACCAAACAATACGAGAACAGCTAGAGAGTTGCGCAATATTTGAAAACAAGATCATTGAGAAGCAAAGATCCTGATGACGATTTGCGGGGATATTTAAAAAGTCCAAAACAAATCGAACTTTCAACTTCATCTTCAGTTAAGAAATAAACAGGACAATTGAAAGTTCATTCAACAATAACATTCGATAAGAATCATTCCTTTACTAACTTGTATCTAAACATGAAACTGTTGCGATTAGTTTTATTGTCCATTTTGGTGTCATCTTGTGTCACTGTCAGCAGTGGAGGTAACGATTTTAAATTCCTAAATCTGAATTTTATAGCAATCGATTTCAATTAAAATAATTTTTGTAGAAGATTTCTTGATATCTGATGAAAACAAACATCAACACCTAATTGTCAATGAGGACCTGACGTTAATAAGAAAATTTAATTTTAAATTCAACGGTCCACCAAGCAAAATGAAAGTCATTAAAGCAAAGAATGGTTGGGTGGTATATGATTTGGAGGACAGCGAAATAACAATGTATATTGTGTCAGACGAAGGAAAAGTTTCAAAGAGCGGCACAATAACAATTAACAAAGATGTTAAAGGTAATATTAATAATGGATATTAATAATGGAAAACAATATTAGTACATAATTTGTTATTGCACAAACCATGATTGGCTTTGAACCTCCCTAATTCAGATAAAATTAAGGACTTTGACGTGCAACCATCTGGTGAATTGTTGGCAATTATCTCAAGAAATACAATTTATTCATTCTCTCAAAAAGATAACAAAGCAACTCTAATTTTAACACCAGATTCCAAGCCTGAAGTTGTTTTCATTCATCCAACTAAAAGGTTCGATTTTAATGGTCACTGGCGTTGACGCTGACTATTTTTCGATGACTTTATGGAAGGTTATTTATTAATTTACTTTTTAACATCGTATAACATCGTATAAATACATTTTTAAACAGATTAATTTATTACACCAACTGCTCTCAAGCTACTCTGCAAATCTTCGATATGACTTCAAAATCAAACAATCAGCACCGAATTCACTCTTGTAGATTCGACATCGACTTTAAAGGTATCTCTGTGCATTTAATTAACATTCATTCATTATTATTTATTTTTAAAAAGATATAACCACTTTTCGACGATGCTTCCAAACTAGAACAGGCGAACTGGAATTTCATTTCAACGCAGTACAAGATTCTTGCTTTAAATTTAATATTCCGTTAAATTTAAATGCGCTAAGCCCCATAATAATTTACATGATAATTCACAATATTAATTTTGATGATTTGTGTTTTATTTTCAGAAAACATACTTTGGTTCCTTGACAGAAATAGAATTTTGAAACAAAATCTGAATGAAGATAAACCAATTGAAACCATTACCTCAATTAACAAATGGTTCTATAAAACATCTGCTCTAAGCTCAGATCACATGTTTTTTATGCTCTCGGAAAAGTAAGCAAACTTGATTTTTTAATAAACGAAATTAATCAATTTGTTAAACAAAATAGGAAGCCAAAATAAAAGTCCATTTTTCTTATATTTTTTAAAAATGTTTTCGAAGTAATAAAGACGTCTATAAGATGCACACTTCCCTGAAACTCCAGAAGCAAATGAGTCTGGCGGACTATGTTATTGAGCCCGTTCTAACCCGCATACATGGTTATTTCATTTCACCATTAATTTCATCATTAATAGCTTTTATTGAGATTCAATTTGGGTGATACTTATTTTTTAACCTTCTAGCCGGTAAAAATAACTAAATTTAATTTCTCCGCTATGTTATATTTTAATTATTAAATATAATATAACTCCTACAAGTTGCTAATAATTAATATTAAATTATCTTAAATAAATAATAATTTACAGACGCAAATCCAGCCGTTTTCAATGTCGAAAAGTCCATGATTGAAGTTTTGGATCTTAGTTTTGAGAAAATAACCGAACAAATTAAAATCAACTTTGATAAAAAACCAATAAGAACGATTAGATACATCTATGATATAACGTCAACCATTTTTTTCTGGATTCACGATTCTAACAAGGGGAAAGTGGAATATGTCAAAGTTGCTAAATATACCAATGTTGGTGTTGTCGAGAAAAGGGGTTCCTTTCAAGTTCCAAGTAGAACATCCATGTTAAATACTAAACAATTGATAATAAATAAATGACTTGAGTTGGATTTAAGTTGTTAAAGTAACTTCTTAAATTTGTATTCATAGCTAAAGAAGGCAACATAATTGACTTCGCCATCGACAAAATAACCAAAACCTTCTATTTTGCCATTGGAAGCAAAATAATCGATGTTAAAATCGACATTTCCAAACCAGTCGGAGGTTTTCGAACGCCTGAATTACCATTTGAGGGGACCATTAAAGGCCTTGGGATGCGTTACGACGACGGGTAATAATAGATCACTGACATTTGTGGTAAAATATGCGAGGCAAATTAAACATGAAAATACGATTTCTCTTCGTTCACACTGAATGTCATTATTAGGAATAAGTATTTATTTCAGCCGACTAATTGTTTCTTACTGTGGTGAGTCTGGAAGTGCATTGGATGTCATCTACACATATTGGGAGTATGACACAGAACAAACTCTCAGACATGGACCACGTTGTTCTCAAAGAATTTTCCTCGATGAACAAGGTAAGATAAACATTTGTTAATAATAATAAACCATAATAAATATTAAATCATCGATTGGTTCAATTGCAGTATTGAATTTAAATGCATTTAATAATCGTAAACAATGTTATCAGTCAAAAAAGACAACAGAATACTTGCATCATCAACCATCGGACTGTACAATTTGGGATTTGACGGGGAAGGGGAGCAATTATCCAATTTGAAAGACATTGGAAACTTTTTATTGGATGGAAATCACGTTTACTTTGTATCCAAAACAGACGGGTAAGAAGACTTTGACGGAAGTGATATAATTCAATATGTAATTGAATAAATATAAATATTAAAAATAAAATTTACCCTGCTGATGCAAACGATCCCAGTACCGTAAAAAAGAGAAAATTTATATTCTCAGACCAGGCATTTACAAGCTTGAGAAAAGACGAATTGCCAACATCGATCACCAATTACCACTTGCTGACAACGGAAATTTTGAAATAAAGAAAGTTAAAGGTAGATTGAGTCATTCTCATCATGTGTGCAAAAGTATTGTAATGCGATTGATATAATTATATTCATCACACATTAACTTCTATTCCAAATATATTATTAATTATATAATAACAATAATAATAAGTTATTAAATGTTTATTACTGGTTAAAACATTTGTAAACAAGACATAATTAAAGTAAAAAGTGAAAATTTGTTAATTTTCCAATTAGTCATTTAAATCAACTTTAATTAGGTAGCCAGACAAAAGTTGCAAACATTCCGATTAAGCCTGGAGATGGTCTGATTGGCAAACCGGAAAAAACCCAACGTAAACCTTGGAAAACCTCAAACTCCAGATTTAATTCTCGACGAACCCGGTTTAAATGTTGGCAATCCGTTAAACCCTAATTCATACCCTGACATACCACCGTTAAATCGTGATCTATTCCCTGACATACTACCGTTAAACCATGATTTATACCCTAACATACCACCGTTAAACCATGACTTATACCCTGGCGTACCAGCGTTAAACCATGATTTAAACCCTGGCGTACTACCGTTTAACCCCAATAAAAGACCTGGAAAACCTTCAAAAAACAATGGCTCAATGTTAGCATCTTCAGGACAGATTTATGCGGCGTTTTTAGTTTTTTTCATTTACTTTGTGATGACCAGATTTTGACGGAACGCCACCGAGATTCAAAACGATTTGCATGATTAATTTTTTGTTTCTGCTTTTCTGCTTATATGCAAATCGCTCCAATCAAAATTATAGTATATATACTATGTATATACATACTATACTATATGTCAGAAGCAAATTATTATTTAAGTACTTGTTTGCACATTGACTTCAAGTTTGGAAAGGAGAAAATTGATTTAATTTGCATTAATAAAAAAATAGAAATATAATAAAGTTCTTCTCCATAAAAAATTGGAAAATTCATGATGTACATTTAATTTAATTACAATTGAAAATCAAAATTAAATGTCGAGCACAATCCATAGAGTTAATAATGATTAATTTTGAGTTATGAGTTTATTTGGAAGGAGACACGATCGAAAAGAATGCAACCTAAAATAATTCGAGGTTATCAAAAATTTATTGGATGGATGGATGGTTGGACGGGTAGGTGGGCGGAGGGGGCGGATGGATTAATGGATGGATTAAAAGATACAACTTAGATTATCTATAAAAATGAGCAAAAACAGGTATTGAAGAGAACAGGTATTAAACTGTGTTAATAAACCCAAAATTAAAGAGATTCTGTAATGATGAGCAGCAACGATAACCAATTAGAGACCAATCATAATTCTTGCATACCATTTCTGTAGTTGCATATAGCTACATCTATAAACTTATTTTCTAGCTATTTTTAATAATTCGGCTAAATTAATTAACTCAATTAATTTCCTTAGGAACGACATTTCAGTATATTCATGATTTTATTGGTTTTATATACATAGGTAACTACTTTGTCCTATGGATAAAACATATCAAGTGGTTTAATTTATTTTATGTTTGATTGAAATATCGAAACGATTGTATTTTATTTCCAATAATTATTATTGATATTAATAATTATTCAACAAAGGTTCTGATTGAAATAGAGAAATCCTAACGTAAAATAATATGTGTATAACCCTATACATATATTTAAATTATATACAAAAAACCGAGACTTAATTCACGTCGGATCCATACTGTGATTATTATTAAATGTATAAAATTATGTGTATTGAACATGGAAAACTGATTAAAACATTTGTAAATACAACAAACTTAAAGTAAAAGGTGCAAAAATTTGTTAATTTTCCAATTAATCATTTTAATCAACTTTAATTAGGTGGCCAGACGAATGTCACAAACAATCAGAATCAACCTGGAGGTGATTGATATTACCCTATTAATTTTTATTTTAATATTTTCTTTTTTAAAAAACAATAACATTTAAAATGCCTATTTCAGACCAATGCACTCCAGAATGTTTGCCTAAATTGCGTGGATTGTTTATATCCGGCCAAGTTAAACACACCTTGAATTGTGTTATTATTGACGCATGAAGTATTTAAGCGACAAAATTAAATATAAAAATTATCTACTATCTCTGTATTTAATTATTTTAATAAAATTTAGCACAAAGCATTACCTTTAAAAGCAGATAAATTTCTCAAAAACTCCAAAAAGATTAATAAGTAATTCATGTGGCAGCTGGAAAATCAGGGCAACTGGAGTCGATATTTGGTCGATAAAAATAAACTCACCTGATTAAGATGAGACGCCTTGTCGTACTATTGTTATTCGATTAACTACATCTTCAGTATGTTGATATCCGGTCGTCATGACAACATTGAGATGCTAAAGGTAATATTAAGCATTAAAAAAATTGGCTGAGACGATTCCATGGGCAACACTCGACATTGTTTGTTTTGGAGCATTCTGTATTTGAGTATAGCTACTGCGCAGCGTTTGAAAATAAGATCATTCTTCAAATTCTTCTGACGATGATGGGAGGTCTGTAATGTCCAAAGGCTAATAAACTGACCATTTTAAATTTGTACTTCTTTTAAGCAATAATCAGGATAATTTAAGTTTCAACCGAGTCGCAATCGTACTGTTTAGTAATTTTATTTGTGCACAACTTTGATCTAAACTTAGATATGAAACTGTTGCGTTTAGTTCTGTTGTTCATTTGGATCTTATCTTGCAATGGAGGTAATGTTTTTTCAAATAGATAAATTTTACAAAGATAAATTTTAAAGCAATCAGTTAACTACAATTTTATTTGTAAAAGATCTTATAATATCCGATGGAACTAACGATCAACACCTAATTGTCAATGAAGACCTGACGTTGATAAGAAAATTTAATTTTAAATTCAACGGTCCATCAAGCAAAATGAAAGTCATTAAAGCAAAGAATGGTTGGGTGGTATATGATTTGGAGGACAGCGAAATAACAATGTATATTGTGTCAGACGAAGGAAAAGTTTCAAAGAATGGCACAATAAAAATTAACAAAGATGTTAAAGGTAATATTAATAATAAATATTAATAAAGGAAAGCAATATTAGTACATAATTTGTTATTGCACAAACCATGATTGGCTTTGAACTTCCCTAATTCAGATAAAATTAAGGACTTTGACGTGCAACCATCTGGTGAATTGTTGGCAATTATCTCAAGAAATACAATTTATTCATTCTCTCAAAAAGATAACAAAGCAACTCTAATTTTAACACCAGATTCCAAGCCTGAAGTTGTTTTCATTCATCCAACTAAAAGGTTCGATTTTAATGGTCACTGGCATTGGCGTTGACTATTTTTCGATGACTTTATGGACGGTTATTTATTAATTTACTTTTTAAAATCGCATAAATACATTTTTTAAAACAGAATAATTTATTACACCAACTGCGCTCAACCTGTAGGAGCTACTCTGAAAATCTTCGATATGACTTCAAAATCGGAAAAGCTGCGCCGAGTTCCATCTTGTAGCTTCGACATCGACTTTAAAGGTATCACTTCGCAATTAATTAACATTCATTATTAATTATTTTTAAAAAGACATGATATATAAAGTTCTATCGACGATGCTTCCAAACAAAAAGCCAAGCCCCATTTTGCACAATATTACACGATATTAATGCTGATGATTTGAATTTTATTTTCAGAAAACATACTTTGGGACCTGGACACAAAACGCATCTACAGACAAAGTTTGGAAGAAGGTGAAACATCTGAAGTCATGGCCGCAATAAGAAGAGATGTCTATAAAACATCTGCTCTAAGCTCAGATCACATGTTTTTTATGCTCTCGGAAAAGTAAGCAAATCTGCTTTTTTTGGGGAAAGAATTAATTTATTTTAAAAATCTAAGACATTATCCCATTTTTCACACGTTTTGTAAACATATTTGCAAAATCTTCAAAGGAAGAAAGATATCTATAAGATGAAGACTTCCCTGAAACTCCAGAAGCAATTGAATCTGTCGGACTATGCAATTGAGCCCATGTTAACTCGCATATATGGTTAATTTATTTAATCAATATCGATTAATTTCATTGAGTTTGAATTCAATTTATGTGAAGCTTCATTTATCCGATTAATTGTTTCTATATTTATCTTTTACATGTCTTACTGAACTTAATTACCCTAACAAATGTTTGAACCCTATTCCATAGCGTTGTAGCTCTGCTGCCAACACGACGCAGAGCTATTGTAGCTATTGCAGCCATAAGCAGGGGTACCAACCATTCTAACAATTTACTTGCCGAACAAATACATAAAATAAAGCCCTCTATTTTAATGATGAAATATAATTCATTTAATAACCGCAAATTTATTAAGTTTTGCAATTACTTGCAAATGCAGGCTTAAATCCAGCCATTTTCAACGTCGAAAGGTCCATGATTGAAGTTTTGGATCCTAGTTTTGAGAAAATAACCAAACAAATTAAAATCAACTTTGATGCAAAACCAATAAGAACGATTAGATACATGGGTGATGTAACGTCAACCATTTTTTTCTGGATTCACGACTCTAACAAAGGGAAAGTGGAATATGTCAAAGTTGTTAACGATTCCAATGGTGTTGTTGAGAAAAGGGATTCCTTTCAAGTTCCAAGTAGGACATTCGTGTTAAACAATATTTTCAATATTTTAATGAGTTAAGTTTGATCACGTGTTAAAAGTAACTTCCTAAATTTGTGTTTATAGCTGATGGAACCGACATAATTGACTTTGATTTTAATAACATCAACAAAGTTTTCTTTTTTGCCACCGAGAGGAAAATATTCAAGAATTACATTAACATTTTGAAACCAATCGATGATAATTTTGCGACGCTTGATCTTCCTTTTGAGGGGACAATTAAAGGAGTTGGTATGCAGCACGACGACAGGTAATAATGACGTGCATCTGTAGTTCTAAAGTAAAATGAAAATTTTAAAAAAATACGAAAAAACAAATTCGTTCATTTCCAATATTAAATACTATAAATGGGAAATTATTTATTTCAGCAATCTAATTGTTTCTTACTGCGACAAGTTTAAAAGTGAAATGGCGGTCATCCATACATTTTTGGAATTTCATCTCAGACAAACTCTCACCCAAGGACCTACTTGTTCTCCAAGAATTTTCATCGATGAACGGGGTAAGTTAAACATTTGATAATAAATTTTAAATGATCGATTGATCCAATTGCAGTATTGAATTTAAATGAATTTAATAATCGTAAACAATGTTATTAGTCAAAAGAGACAACAGAATACTTGCATCGTCAACCAGCGGACTGTACAATCTGAGATTTAATGGTGAAGTGGAGCGCTTATCCAGTTTGAAAGACATTGGAAACTTTTTATTGGATGGAAATCACGTTTATTTTGTATCAAAAACAGACGGGTAAGAAGTCTTTGACAGAAGTGATATAAATTCATTTATATAATTGAATAAACATAAATTTTAAAAATAAAATTTACCCTGCTGATTTAAACGATCCCAACACCATAAAAAGAGCAAAATTATATTCTCAGACTAGGCATTTACAAGCTTGAAGAAAGACGAATTGCCAAAATCGATCACAAATTACCACTTGCTGATAACGGAAATTTCGAAATAATGAAAGTTAAAGGTAAATGTCATCCCTACCTTTGATGTTACTTGTAATCATCTGATATTCGGTTCAGTTCCACATAAACTACGTTCCTGCTATTTTTTACTTTGTTTTTATTTTTATTATTTTAATTATCATTAAACATTTATTAATCTTGTAAGATAAATAGGGTGTTATCGGTAGATTTGAATTTGAAGAGGATCTAAATAGAAAGACCTGAACAAAATTTCAATTAAATACGGTTACAAGCTGAATTAAATGGTTATATGCTGCAAACGATTTTAATTTTAAAAAGTTATTTCCTTTTTTTTCGAAATTCAGAGGAAAAAATTCAAAAATCAATGGACAAAAGCGAAATTCATAAAAATGATCAAAAAGATATGAATACAAATCCGGACGATCTATCAAAAGACAAGAAAGATGTCAATCCGGATTTGGGTGACCAATCACGAGGCAAGAAAGTTAACCCAGATTTGGGTGACCAATCACAAAGCAAGAAAGAACTCAATTCGGGTTTGGGTGACCAATCACAAGGCGAGAAAGACCTCAACCCCGATTTGGGTGACCAATCACAAGGCGAGAAAGACCTCATCCCAGATTTGGGTGACCAATCACAAGGCAAGAAAGAACTCAATTCGGGTTTGGGTGACCAATCACAAGGCGAGAAAGACCTCAACCCCGATTTGGGTGACCAATCAAAAGGCGAGAAAGACCTCATCCCAGATTTGAGTGACCAATCACAAGGCAAGAAAGAACTCAATTCGGGTTTGGGTGACCGATCACAAGGCAAGAAAGATCTCAACCCAGATTTGGGTGACCAATCACAAGTCAATAAAGTTTCGAGTGACCAATCAGTTAGCAAACAGGGCCCGGTGACTGAAAAAAAAATCGCTAAAAGCGACGAAAAAGTGAATTCTAAAGGTTCTAAAAGTTCCGCGTTGGCACCACGTCCACAACTGATTTTGTTTCTGTTAATTCAAATAGTTTTTATAATTGAAAATCGTCGATAAATGCAACAAGATGACTTTATTTCTGATTCTTTACGTGATGTTAATTTAGTTTGCATTGCTGTCATTATTTTAAAAAATTTTTTCATTATGTTATTTAAGAATATTTCAGGTTATACTTATTTTGTTTTAATTAAATAACTAAATGCTTTGATTTGAGTTGTTTTGATGCCATCAATTTCATATCTAAAGTCGATCTGTTAGCACTTGCGAGTTTTCAAATGGCCTAATGTTGGCCTTCAGTTGCTTAATTGTTGTTGTAATGCACCTGATATATTTCATAGCAATGCAACTAACGAATAAGATATATTTATTTATTAAACAAAATCGGAAATTGATCAATAAATGATTTTTGGTAATGAAGTAGATTGACAATTAAGAGCCAACTCGATGATCCGAGAAACATCCGGTGATGGAAACTTAAATATAAAATAACATAAAAAAAAAAACAGCCAAATATCTACAAAATTATTTTTCTATTTGGGAATGTTAGACACAGTAAATTATATCTCTAGAAAATATAAGATATAAATTCTTCACAACTCGAGATGTTTGCCTGCCCTAATATATTTTAAAGATTTATTTTTAAAACGTAAATAATAATAATAATAATAATAAAAAGTAACTTATTTAACTTAATTCGCCATTAATTAATTCGAAGAAATCTTTTTTAATTTTTGATGATCGAAATTGTGCACCTGATGTTGATACTGCCTTCTAAAATCTTCATTTTAGCGTTTGGAAACTTAAGCTAGATTCCTGAACAATGCTTTGCCATAACGAGGCTTTTGAAAATAAGATTATTAATTAATTAATTAGAATAAAATAATAAATTAAATAATTAAAAATATGATAATGATTTCTACGAAATTCACCCATATAACGTGTACTTTTCTTCCTTTGGATGTCATCGGGTTTTTTTTTCTGTTTGCCTTATTTTCTATTATTGCTAGCAAAAAATGAAATCCAAGTAAAGTGTTTTCGAAAATATTTTTAAATGTCAAAAGCTAAAAATGTAAAAATATTTGATGGTTCAATATTACAACGTGAGTGTGCTTCTCCCGGGTACTTTAGAAATGTTTGCTTAAGGCTTGAATGGCTTCTGTTAATAACATGCACGTTCATCTGTTGTTATTCATGAACTCCTACTACACATATGATGAAAGATTATGAATGAACGTTGAGTAGTAAAAAGAAAAATATGTTTAAAGCACAAGCGGTAAACATAGACCATCTGATTTTACAGAGAAATTGGATCAATGCCTGCCATTTCTGTCAATTATTGAAAATATCATCCACCGACGGATTTGGTTTATCCCTTCTAATAGATTTTCATCGACATGCAAGAGATGCACCATTTAAACTAAATTTTTAGTGACTTGGATCATCGTGGGTAAACATTCCCAGGGCATTTGGAATTTGAGCAAGCCCAAATCAGCTTAGCATATAAGTAATCTTTTATACAAACAGGACCTTTTAATTCTAGTCGAAAAGGTTTATTAAAATCCTAATTAATTTCAAACATCTTAATTACCATGACCTGAGTCATTTAAGCTCAAAACAACTAATAATAATTATTATATAATTATAATTATGACTTAAATTATAATTAAAATTATATATGAATATTTATAGTAATGGCTTAAGTGGACTAAAGTCTGTGGGACAAACCAATTGTTTTACATAAAATCCAATACTTGTGTTTTCTCATTCAGAAAAAAATTATAACAAACCCTTAAAAACTTTCTCTCGCCAAGAAATATTTTCAATTAATTCGACATTTGGAATGTTTTTTTTGGGGGGGATTTTTTTTTCAAAATAACGGTAAGGTGAAGCACTTGTTCTGAATCTCATTAGCAAATTACATCAACTGTATCTTAAAAACAAAGATAATTAAGAAAATGATTAGGATAATGCTCCACAACATGAGATGGAAGGGTCTGCACTAACATATTTTAAGGATTTATTTTGAAAATGTAAATAATTATAATAATAATAATATATACCCTAATTAACTTAATTTGCCAGGAAATATTTTTAATTTTATATGATCGAAATTTTGCACCTGATGTTGCTACTGTTTCATTTGTAATCTTCATGTTAGCTTTTGGAAACTTAAGCTAGATTTCGAAACAATGCTTTGCCACAACGTTATCCAAAGGGTTTCACCA
The DNA here is from genome assembly GCA_034509925.1 of Hirudinaria manillensis. NCBI lineage: Eukaryota > Metazoa > Annelida > Clitellata > Hirudinida > Hirudinidae > Hirudinaria > Hirudinaria manillensis. The sequence goes on from CM067527.1 coordinate 10,683,609, forward strand.
AATTGTTCCTTAATATTACTGGAAGGCTTAATTAAGATTGACGGATTCAGAGCTTGCAATTTAATTTACAAAAATAATAAATAGAATATGAAACGCTAGGGTGCATTTTAAATTCTTCGATACTTTTGAAGTTTAGTAATTTATTTACTGAGACAAAAAATGAGATTAAAATCAGGATTAGTGAAGTAGTTAGTATTAGATCAAGTGGCCTGATTTCGTTATGACCCGCGATTCTCCAACACTCCCGCAAATCAGTGCTAGCTTTTAAAACATAATATGTAATTAGCATATTAATACGAACAATTTTGTACAACATTTATTTTAATATCAAGAGTAATTAAATATAAAAGTTTTTAAACTTTGAAATCAACTCAAAAATAAATTATTATTATTTATGTAATAATCTTCGTAACCCACTGATCAAAAGATGTTTAAACATAGAAATCAATAAAGCCATCTAACTTCTACATGGAATCATTTTAAGAGTTTCATAATCGAAAAATAGATGAAAACAATCAAAGTCAAATACTTAGTGCAGCCCACTGCAGCTCCAGAATTGCTGTGAGTCGGACTTTCACTGGCTGAAACTATTTTTCAGTAAATATTTTAATCCGTGAGAACTAGCACTTATCCAAAGGGTATGAAGAAATAAATGTGTCTTACTTTTGACATAAGTAAGGCCGTACGATCCATCGTTATCGATTGGCAAATTATATTTAATTATTTCACCCCGTCTTTTGGGTGTTCTGTAAATCCCCGGTCTTTCAAAGTAAAAATAATTTAGTTTGCAATTTGATAGCTTTTAATAAAATAATTACTTCATTAAAATAATAAAAATATGTGTATATTTCATAATTAATTTCTTGAACACATCTCACCCATTTGATTTTGATACAAAGTAAACTGAACTTTTTTGTACAAAACTAAAGATAATTTTGTCACTGCAAAACTTTTCATACTCCATATTGAAGTCAGAACTGTACAGTCCAGAGAGTGTTGTCATGAATAATCTTTCGTCTAAAGGTAATCGATAATTTGGATATATGATCGAAATGATTATTTTCAAATATTTATTTTCTCTAATAAATATCTCCGATATTTTGTTTTTAAATTAATTTTATAAATGAATTCATCAGACCTTCCTCATCGAATTGGAGTTCCAATGAGCATCCAGGTCTAGCAATTACATATCTTTTATTTTTAAAATCGAAATCCATCATGGCCAGTCTGTTTAATTTTCCACTGCACTCGGATAAAATCAATTTCCTGAAATAATTAAATATAAAAGATTTGGTGTCAAAACCTTCTTCATTTCTAACGTAACGGTTGTTATTAAATTACGATTTTAAATTTTATTCTTTTTCATTTTCAAATTTAAATACATACGGTAATTTAAATCCATTTTGTAGTTAATTAAACAAATTACTTCTGTTTTGGATATACTCTGATGGACATTATCGAGTACATTGCTATTCGCTCTAATTTGGGTACATTTTGCGATTGCTTCAAAGAATTCAGATCGGCCTTTAGTATCCCATCACTGAAGGCCACGTATATGTTTTTGTTATCATTGTCTATATCAAAATCGACAATATCTTTCAATTCAGTAGCTGAAATATATTTTAGAATATAAATCTCACACAACGAATGGAGTAATTCCTACTTGAATTCCAAAATAAACGCTAACGTTGGAATTAATTTCATCAATTACTAAACTATTACTAAACAATTTACTTGCAAACAGAAATGAACTCCTTTCCTTAACAGCTAAGTTGTTATCCATTTTAACGTATTGTATCACGCCCCCGTTCAAATCGTGAATCCAGTAAAGGGTTGTGATGACCTGATCACTTACGCTTCTCACTGTCTTAATGGGTCTTTTTATCAATATTCAATTTTATTCTATTTTCGTGGCTTCAAATTTTGGACCCAAAAGTTCAATGGTTCCATCGTCGATGTTTATCAGGACCTGTTGTTTTGCTTAACAATTAAGAAACAAATATGGAGAGTTTAAAACCATTACATTAATTTATGAAGAAATTACGAAAAAATATTATTAATTAAATAATTATTAATAAAAGAAAAAATAGAAATTAAATTGAAAATTGAAAGCAAAAGTTGTGTTGATTCAATCCTATCTTCATCTCGGGTACTTAGATCTTCACCTGACCCTGAGCTGAGGAAAGTGTTTTTCAATCGTGACTTGACACGTTTGCAATCAGAACAAGCATATCTTCGGAGGGTTGGAAGACGCTCAGCTTCTCGAGATCAACCTGTGGCTCCTACAAAACCCTTTCGATGAACGACATCTGACATGCAAATGTTTTTTAACAAATCTCAGAAGTTGCAACAATAAGTTTAATGAAGTGTTTCTGTTTTTGAACTCAGAGGATCCTGATATTTTTTGTTGCACAGAAACATGGCTTAATCCTGACTCCCCCAACTCATTGTTTTGTCCCAATGGCTACCATGCGATTAGGTGGGACAGAGACACAAAAGGTGGTGGAGTCATGCTAATTATCAGAAACTGTTTTTCATATCGAGTAGTTAAGATTCCGAATGAGTTTTCCAATATCGAACTTGTTTGTGTTGACCTGTCAACAAGTCATTCTACGTGCAGAATAATACTCTACTATCGTTATGGAGGTTTTGACGTGGAGGCCGAGAGCTACGCCAATGAGAGCATCAAGTGTTTTTATCATCTTTGTTCAATCACACACACCATCTGCTTACTCGGAGATTTCAATCTCCCTGCCTTCAATTGGACTTATCATGCAGTACCAAATAACAATATCTACAGAATGTTTTTTGATTTTTTCAATGACTATGGGTTACATCAGTTTGTTACATCTGCCACACGCCATGACAACATCCTTGATCTTGTCTTGTCAAATGACTCCCAGTTCATATCAGAAATTGAAACACTTTGTCCTATCTCAACAAGTGATCACAATGTTGTTTCTTTCAAGACAAACATTCTCTGCAAACCTTTATATCACCAACCATCATCTTCATCTCCCAACTTCAGGAAAGGAAACTACATGCTGATTAATGAATATCTCTCATATATTGACTGGAACACACTATTTCAATTCTGTCCAAATGTGGACTGCTGTTGGAAAGAGTTCAAAAAACAAATTGATCAAGTCATAAGCATGTTCATCCCTAAATTTCCTTTCTGTGATCGAAAACGCAAAAACGGACATCCTCATTTTATCAACAAACTGCTCAATAAAAAATCTAAGCTATGGAAGGTCTGGAGGAGTGGACGAAGTATTGATGATAGAACCAGATACTACAGCTTTGCCAAAACTTGTAGCAAATCCATCAAGCAACACTATGCTTCATTGGAACTTAATTTACTTAGGAGCAAAAATTTTGGAAGGTTCCACAGATATGTTAATAGTAAGCTTCATACCCGTGCCGTCATATCCGAGATCGCCCATCCCTCCGGTGCCCTGACTAGTGACCCATCAGAAATAGGTGACATCTTCAACTACTACTTTTCCTCAGTTTTTACAACTGATGATGGAAAGAACCCTGAATTTTCTCTTCAAAAACAAACAGAAATTGGGGAAATTAGATTCACACCAGATATAGTGCGATTGATGTTGTTAAGCCTTGACTCTTCACTATCTTCAGGTCCAGATGGAATACCTAACATCTTTATAAAGCGATGTGCAACATTTCTGGCTTTGCCACTTGCCCACATATTTGATATTTCCCTTAAAGATCAAAGATTACCTGCGGAATGGAAAATTGCGTTGGTTACTCCTATACATAAGAAAGGACCCACCGTTCTCCCTGAAAACTACAGACCTATTTCGATCACATCAACTTGTTGTCGTGTAATGGAGAGGGTCATCAACAAATCAATTATGCATCATTTACTGCACCACAAATTAATAAGCAAGGATCAGCACGGATTTGTCAGAGGCAGATCTACTGTTACAAATCTTCTTGAATGCATGCAACAGTGGTCGGAAGCACTCCAATCAGGACAGTCAGTGGATGTTGCATATCTCGACTTCAAAAAGGCTTTTGACTCAGTATCACACTACAAACTCCTAAGCAAACTACCTCATTACGGCATCAGTGGCAACATTATAGGATGGCTCACCGACTTCCTATCATTGAGGAGCCAACGTGTTAATATCGGTGGAATTCTATCAGATACGGCCTGTGTCACCAGCGGCGTCCCCCAGGGCAGTGTACTTGGACCTACTCTCTTTTCACTATACATTAATGACCTCCCAAATCTGTTTAAAGATACTAATATTGTCTGCAAACTATTTGCAGACGATGTTAAGCTCTATTGCCTCCCAACGTCTTCACAAACACAGTTACAATCAGCTCTTGATAAGGTCGCACAATGGAGTAATACATGGCAGTTGCAACTCGCACCCGATAAATGCCAGATCCTCACTATAGCCGGCCGCAGAAAGGAAGCAGGCGAGCTCCGAAAATACTCCATCAACGGTCAGGCCCTTCAAAGCGTGGACATGATTAGAGATCTCGGAGTCGTAATAGGTCCTTCCCTGAAGTTTGTTACTCATATTGAAGCCATCACTCACAAAGCTGCCAAAATCTCTTGGATGATCAGGAAGTCTTTTTCTGCCAAAGACCAGGAAATCTTAAAGCTTGCCTTCTGCACTTACGTCAGACCCATCCTCGAATATAGTTCACCAGCCTGGAATCCCCACCATATATTTCTCATTGACAGAATTGAAAAGGTTCAGAAAAAATTCACTAAATCAATACCTTCTGTTGCATCATATTCATATATGGACAGACTCAAACTCCTCAATCTCCCCACCTTGGAAAAGCGCCGCCTCCTGGCCGACTTGACCTTCTGCTTCAAACTGCTGAAGGGTTTTGTAGACTCTCCTCTGAAACACTTCCTGGTTCTTCAAAGTTATCGCGGCACAAGGGGTCACAATCTCAAGCTAAAGCAATGCAAATTTTCTACCGACGTCGTCAAATATTCTTTTTGCAATAGGATTGTTAAACCCTGGAACTCATTACCACCTGATTTTATTAATGCTACAACCGTTTCTAGATTCAATGCACTTATAAGAGACTTTGATCTTAGCAAATATCTTACATATAACTAACTCTCATTGTAGTCATTATCGCCACCTTGACTCATACTGTCATTGCAATTTGTCCTTGCTCGAATTGGAAATCGAAAACTGTGTTAGTGGTCCTATTGGGCCCTTCAGTTTGAATAAATAAATAAAAATAAATAAAAAAAAAAAATAAGAAAGGTAGAAATCGTGTAACAATTGCTCGTTATGTCTTATGTCTGTTGAAATAATTGTAATTTGTTGAAGGAATTCAAATATGAATTGATTTTCATTAATAAAACAAAAATTTCAAAAATCCCACACTGAAGAATTTAGTATGAATCACCTTTTAAATATATAATAACTGGTTGAATAGTATAGTCGGATAATGCTAACATTTTCTGTATTATGTCATTTGTTCTCAATTTGTAGACTTCTTTATCTCTAAAAGCATCGATGTGACATCAGTACTGCCGACGTATTCAGCAATAATAACAATTATAACAAAAAAATTGGAAATTAAGCTGCAAGCAATGATCTCGAAATTGTTGATCTGCCTCTTACGTTTATTCTCAGACGACACCACGCTCAATTAGTTAAATTTATTAATGAAATTTATACCTGTTGCCATTGAGAATGCAGTAAACGTGAATTTGAATAAGGGCAATATCTGAACTCATTTTAGTCTTTACCGCGATTGTCTCAAGAATGCTGTCATTCATATCGAATGCTAAGATATCATCATGATGCCTTGCCCAAATGATGTTTTCTGAGGTTTAAAGTTGTTACAGTTTTTAATTATTTATTTAAATTGAATCATGGAAATCAGAACTGCATTTGATTATTTATTTAATTAGGTATTAAATTAATTAATTACTAATATAATAATTGAAAGTTTTTTAATCGCGTTTGCGGTAAGGCTGTTAGCTTCCAAATAGACAATTAATCGTTGTAGGTTATTAAATAAAAAGTCAAAATTATTATTATATTTAATTTAAAATATTATTTTATTATACTTTCGTGGTCGAGAGACATGGGGAACAAGCAGGTAGGAATCTGGTATTTTTTAGATGCTTTCTGGTCAAAGTCGTAAGCAAAGAGAAATAAGTTTGACGGAAGTGGCAGGATGAATAATAAATTATTCTGTTGGTGAAAAATAAATAAAGAATTCATAATTTTTATTTATTTTTTTAAAAATAGTTTTAAATTGTTTTCATAACCTCATTTGAATAACCGCAATTGCATTCCATTCCACTTCACAATAAAATTCTTTTTCAATTACCATTATGTTTTATTATCGTTATAAATAATCTTCAATGCGATTGAAAATGGATCTTACCTTTTCGTAGGAATAATGAGAATCGTCAGAAACCAAGAGATGCTTGTTGTTATCGAATTCTGAGATTATAAATTCTTTGGAAAAAATGTAAAGCAGATTATTGAAAACCAGGATAAAAATTCGAAATTTTAAAAATATCGATCACCTCCAACAGAATATGTCAACAGAATTGGCAACAAAAAGAGGCAAAACATCGCGAGCGTCTATTTGTTCCTTTAATTTTATTATTTAAAAACTCAGACTGTTGAGTCGAGACAGGATATCCTCGAGACACGATATCTTTTGTCAGAGTTTAGCTGTAACGACTCGCAAACTCAGCTTTTATATTGATTGGTAACTTCTCCGATGCGAAACAAACATTGCTTAAGCATTAAGGACATTTTTGGTAAATTTTTTTTAAGTTACATAATTCAGAATTCAAAGCTGTTTTTTAAATCTTACCAATGAGTAAATTTAAATTAATGCATTTACACTATATTTATGCATTTATATTTAATTTATTCATAATACATATTTAATGTATTCATAACTCTCAGAACAAAGTTTGGAAATAATTTGAACAAATTTGTTTCTCCTTAAATCCTTTCAAAAAATGAAATAAATCCGATTAAAGTGTTTTCGAAAAATATTTTTAAATGTCATAAGCGAATCTAAAATGTTCTTGGCTCAATATTAGAACAACGTGAGTGTGCTTCTCCCGGGTACTTTAGAAATGTTTGCTTAAGGTCCCAAAACGATCAAAATGCAATTTAAAACTTTTATAAATTTAGTTCTCGCGAAGAAGCTGTGCAACAAACTGAATAAAAATGAGCAGAAAAATGTGGCAGGTTGATGCCATTCTTGAAGAATTTGAATTCAGAGGGATCTCTTTCTTTGCTGTTGATTCACAGTGTTTCTGCTTTTCTTCTGAATTTCCGAAGTTTCCAAAGTTTTTAGTTATTTGAAATCAAATTGAAAAAAAAAATTCTTTTAACATAAATAATAATAATAATTAAAATAAGTGTGAAACCATCATTGACACATTGGTACCATTTGCACAATATCAATAGAAGCAATAATTATACAATATTATCGATAATGTAAAAAAAACAAATAAATGGAAATAAAAGCAAATATTATGAGTATATATAAAATATTATATACAACTATATATATATATATATATGATATAAGTTGATATTACATTGTGATTATATTATACCTTATGATTATATGTTATATATAATATAAGTTGATATCTATTATACATAATGCTTGATATATACATCCAAAATAAGGTTATTCATTACATTCATCATCAGATGGGATCTTTTCAGGACATGCAGAAATACTGGAAAATGGCTGTTTTCCTTCTTGGAAATTGGAAATAAATTCGGGTAAATTAAAATCTCCACAGTGAGAATCAAATAGTTTTCTGAAATGACGGAAATGGCAATAAAGTATTGATAGGATAACCTTATATAAATGTTTGCAATTTTTCAATTTTCCAAGAGTTTTCATTTTTATTTTTATTTTTTAAAATTTGTTTTTCGAAATAAAATGAAGGGTTAAGGTTAGGGTCATCCGATGAGCAGTGTCAACAGAAAATTAAGTTCACTTAATTGAAAGTTGATTGTTTTCTTAACCTTATGTAACTTTTAGTAAATTTAAATGTTTTAGTTTATTAATAAAGATATTTAATAATTAGAAAACTGATTGCTTTTATGAAATCAAAAATATAATTCTAGTAAAAAGTATAAAATACCTCGTTGTCTGCTGTTTTTCGATGGGTTCCGGTTTGTTTGCAGGATGACTAAGAGATTCGATATGAGGATGGAATTGCGGGATAGCGTAGGAGGCCTTAAACGGTTCGCGGTCGATAAGATTCTTCTTTGAATCGTCATCTTGAATACGTTTCGAGGAAATTTATTTTTACTATTATTTCGTGAGTATTATTTTTTTTTTATAGATATTTTTGGAATATGTGAAAGAGTTATTAAGCAATGTTTGGAATTGATTGCATTTACTTTCAATTTCGAAGTGGTTCCTTTCAGTTACGACATTAGTCATGTGATTAATTTTGGCAAATTGTACCACTCTTTCGTTTGACTCGTGAATCCAGAAAAAAGTTGTCGTTCGTCCACCATCAGCGCTTCTAATGGATTTTATTGCTTTTTTCTCAATTTTTAAACTAATTTTTTCTTCCGTTTTTGAAAAATTTTCATCCAAAATTTCAATAGCACCTTCTTCGATGTTGAACAAAACAGGAGTTTTTGCTATCATTTGCAAGATTAAATAGATTATTTTTTTAAACAAAAATCAAACATTTATGTTTAATGTTTGTTTTTATTGCTTTAAGCGACAATAATTACCTTTCAAACGCGATAAAACTGGTTCTATTTTAAGGCCTGGCAAATTCGAATGCTTCTGGAGCTTTGGAGTTTTATATAATTTCTGAAAGTTCTTCCTAAAATTATAATAAATTTTCTGAATAGGATTGCATGACGGTTGCAGAAAAGTATTATGTTGCAGAAAACAAGGTAATGAAAATAAATCAAATGATTGGGTGAACTGCAAGTGAACTCACGCGCCAAAGTCTAGTAAATACAACTCGTAAGAATTAGAAGCAGTGAAAAAGGATGTATCCTTTCTAAAAATTATTTCAAAAGCTTTGTTGTTCAGGTTTAATGTTGCAACGTGTTTCTACTTGTTCCCCAAATAATATTTTCTGAAAATATCATTTAATATAACTTGAGGTTCTAACATTTTGGTCTGTAATGCTACATTGAAATAAGGTATAGTGCAATTGTATTTGATGTCCCCATGAAATTTAAATTATTATTATTAATAATAATAATATTATATTGTATTATTTTAAATTTACGATTACTTTTTGTTTTAATACAAAGTTTGAATAATAAAAAAACACCTTCTGGATCGAAGGAAAGTTGAAAAAAGCAGAAAGGAACTTTGAAAGAATTGTTTGTCATCGTCTGCAGGTTGTAACTGAAAACTAAATAATTCCTTTTGTTGCAAGTTGAGTAATAAATAATCCTGTTCGAAATTATAAAAAAAAATATTTAAATTAAATAAACAAAATTAAAGGTTTAAAATTAAATTTCTAAAAAAGGATGAATTGATTAAAAATGATAATAAGATAAAAAATTAAACCTAATCATTAGGCCTGAATGAATAATCTTAAAATCAGTATTCTAACTTGTAAGAAAGTTACAGAATAGAATAACATCTACTAAAAATAACTTAAAAACAAGAAGACAAAATCAATGATGAACCTTTTTGTCGGGTGTATGAGAACGTTCCCCACCAAATCACAGTCCAGTTGGTCAGGCACCAACACCTCAGTTACCTTGGAATCAATTTGACTGAAGAGATAAATTTTCTTCATGGTGGACATTACCAGCAAATCTCCAGATGGTTGAACGTCAAAGACGTCTATTAAATCTGTGACGACAAAAAATGTTGCTATATTCGATACTCCATGATGTTTTAAAGGAATTAAAAAAATATTTTAAAAGAAATTTATAAATATTTTAAAAGAAATTTATAAATATTTAAAAAGTAATATATAAATATCACTCGAAAAGTAATTAATATAAATATTACTTACCGTTCCCATTTATTGCAATTTTCCCGATTTCTGATACTTTATCATCTTTAGAAATTTTGTAAACTTTTATGTCCTTTAGGTGAAGATTATAAACAATCAATCCATCTTCCGCTTTCCTGGCTTTAACGGATTTGAATATCGGTCCACCGTAGTTAATGCTGATGTCCTTAAGTAATGCCAGGTTGTCATTTAACAACAGATGTTTGTTTTTTTCTAAATCCGATATTAAAAGATCTCCAAAAATAAAATATAATTTTAAAATCTAGATTTATATTTGACTCAAATTCCAGGGCGTTTTACCTCCAGCACTTTGCGCAATCACAGCTGATAGCAGACAGAGGACAGGCAGCGATACCATATCCTGGACTCGATTTTCAGGATTCCAAATGACCGCGTTAAGACTTTTTTCTGCTATTAAACTGCTTTTTCTTTGACAACTTACACGAATTATACGATAAATATCTCAGCGCCTGTTCAAAGTAGAATATTAGTAAAAGTTTTAGACCTATTCTGCTACTTGAAGTTCTTAAATCGTTAAAACCACGTATCAAAGCTATTTTAGATGTCGTAGTATTTGCTAGAAAGTCAAGGTTCAAGACTAGTCACACAAAACCTATTTCTCCTGAATCAGCAAATACAATTCATATTCCTTCACATCGTGTTTAAGTTTTGATATCTTTTAAAATGATTGACAAAAAAAAGAATATTTTATCCATTTTAATTTGATAGACAAAAATTAATTTAAGAAGTTAATTATTTTTAAGGAATAATGCCTTCATAAAGCCAGAGGTCGTGACATTTCACATCGAATGCTCTTCAAAAAAATAAAACACTCATTAAATTCGTGAATCCATTAATATGTTTGAAAATATTTCTACAAGTTGTCATCGATAGCTTCGTTTAAAAACTCCGCTTGACTCCAACTTGGACGTCACTAAGAAGTGAATGGAAGACTTTTGAAGTATGGAAATTTTATAACATTTTAGACTATTTTAAATTCATATTTTTATTATATTTCAATTTTATATTTATATTTTCTGTTTTATGGATGGTTTAAAAAAATCCTTCGTAAGATAGGATAAAAAATAAAATAAAACCCTGGGGAGACTGATTCAAAAATTCAAAAATCAAATTACATTGCATCGATGTTGTTATTTATAAACGCAATATTTAAAAAAAAAATCATTAAAATAAGTGAACAGAAATATTTCTAAAGTCAGAGTTCGACTGGCAGAACGTAATACCATAAGCCAGAGTCTTCAACGCAACGCTCAAAATGTTACTTTTGTGGAGGAGTTTCTTTGGTTAATATCTTCACTGCCAGCACTTGATTATTACTCAATATCCTGAATGTCAAAAACATTCTGTTTACTATTAGGCTATCGGATATTGCGACTAAGCTTTAGAGCGAACTTAACCCAGATGAAATAAGTCTTAAAAGGGACGCTACTCGCCATCACCTTTTGTGATTTAGAAACGTTTGCCTAATAAAACAAACTTAATTATGAATTTACTGGTTTATTTACCGTGTTTATTGAAAGTTTTACTTTCAAGTTGTGGGGCAGGTAATCTTGTAGCATGAGATACGAATCTTCTAAATTTTTCGCCAAAGTTCACTGGTATTTTTTTTAAATTTCAGAACTGCTGATATCGTTTCCTGACACTGGTGAACATTGGCTGTTTAAAGATGATCTGAAATTAGACAAGAAATTTACTACCGAAATTAAAGGTGAACGTGGTCCATGGTTTGTAAAAGCAAGGAAATCTGATGGCGGATTAGAAATTTTTGTTTCACAAGAAAAAGAAATAAAACGGTTCACCTTGTCTAAATATTGTACAGTATCAAAGAGCGGAACGTATCCTATAAACAGTAGGTTCAACTAGGAAGCAAAGCAAAACATTGTAAATGCATGAGAATGTTTTGTGCTGCAGTACTTCCAAAAGATCCAAACTTATCGTTCGACGTACATCCTTCCGAAAATCTTGTAGCGGCATCGTCTGGAAGTAAACTTTACTTGTCCAGTAAAGTCAATAATGAACTGAATATACTTTTGGAATCCTATTATCATATCAAAGATGTTTTTCTCCATCCAACCAGGCCGTTGGTTAATCTTCAATCACGTATTATTTTTTATAATTATTTCAGAGTTTCTCGTACTATTAATTACATTAATTAGATAAATTCCAAATTAATAAATTAATGAAGAATAAGAATTAATTGAAAACTTAATTTATTGAAAATATATAAAACAATAATATGTCTCGAGGTTCAAAGTAAAAAAAATAATTGACATCAGATTAGTTGATAATTTATTTTTCAGTAATTTAAATTTAATTTCTTGCAGAGAAGTTTATTACTCTACGTGTCCAGTTGATCAATGGGATTCACTTGAGAATTTCCTTGTTGTCTACGACTTAGACAATGAGATAAAGAAAGAAACTCAACTTCCCACGTGTTTCGACAGAATGATTTTCGACTTTAAAGGTATAAAATTAAATTAAATAAAAATAAATTCTCCTTAAATAATTACTTGGATTTCCAAATTATTTGTAATAAATTTTAATAATAGGAATTTTTTATGAATTTTAACATTTCATTCAAACGATGAATTTCCAATCTTTTAAAAATTTAATTGCTTATTCACTGGATTTTCTGATTAGATGACCTACTACCACATCTGTTAGGAAAGAAATGATAACTTATTCTGAACACTTGTCTTCGTCAATATGCGTTTGCCAACTTTCAACGATTTGAAAATTTTACAAATTAAGAAAATGTCCAGCCACCCTAATAACACCTGTCTTTTATGTCTAAAGTTTTTACTATTAAACTAAGCTTTGATTTTCCCCCCAGATAATGTAATTTGGGCTCTCACAGGCGATAACTTAGTCATGCTACGTTTGGACAGCGGTGTAGTAGAAGAAGTTTCGAGAGGCTATAATCATGACTTTACAAATGGTGGTCCAGATAGTTTGTTTATCATTAAAAGTGAATTAAAAGACAAAGTTTCCGGAGCAAGGTTAGATGACGATGGTAACCGTATTAGGTACTATTAGATTGATGTTTCCATTATTATATTTATATTGAGTTTTGGGGAAACGGGGTATTCAGAATTCCATTTAATTGCTTTGCAGTGAGGATGTCATCTTTAAATTTTCCAAAAACGTTCAAATCCAAAAACAAACGAAGCTGCAAGACTACAAACATAAGCCTGCTCTTTCTCACTTCAAAGGTAGTTTTGACGAATAAAATGTTACTAAATATAATTTCGTTTCTTATCTCGAAATTTCTATTGGCATAAAACGTGGGTATGTCAAAAGCGTGTCTGAATCATTCGATTAATTCACTAAGAAGTGGTCATGATATACTCGTCATGATATATTATGTCATGATATACTCGACGTACTATAGAGGTTTGCAACCACGGTTACAATTGCATTCTCAGTCAAAACAATTCTATCCAAAATCAGAAACAACGTATGTGCTGTTCAACATTGACGGAGGTTTAATAGAAATTCTGGACAATCAATTTGCTCTGAAGACCGATAAATCAATTAAACTAGACATCAACAAGCAACCAATCAAATCAATCAGAAGGTTGAACGCTGGCACCTATACAACATTTTTCTGGATCCATCAATCAAACAAAGGAGAGATTGAATATGTTCAAATCAATCATGCAGACTTCACAATTAAGAATCGTGGCAAATTTACATTCAGAACTGGAGAAGGTGAATTTAATGTGTTTTTTTTATTTAATTTTGTAATCAATTATGAGATGAAATTTTATCTCATTTATCAAACATATTTGCCCGGATTACTACGGACAAAGTGACTAAGCAATTTGAATTTATTTTCAGCTCTGGAGGACTTAGTAGATTTTGATGTTCACAAGAATGACTTTTTCATAATCACCTCTAAAGAACTTTATAAGGCTAAAATAAATTTTGAAAATCTCCAACAGAATCTCCAACCTTTTGGCAAACAAAAGCAGAGACTATATAAAGCCATGGCCATGATGAAAAACCAAGAGTATGTCAGATGAATTGATGAATTTATTAATGAAATTATTTGCATGATGTATGCACATGAATAAATAATGTTATATATTATTTAAAATGCAAGGATCTTAATAAGAGTTTAATGCAAATTATTTCGTAATTGCAGAGAATTGTTCGTATTCCAATGTTCAGGATATATTGCCGGTAGTGTCAATGATCCGTGGGAAAAGAAAACTAGTAAATACCACGGTTTAATTCCTTGTCCAGAGCAAATCCTTTTTGATGAAGAAGGTATTGATTTATTATTAACATCAAGCTATAACTTGAGTATGGATTTCAAAAATCGTTAACATTTTTTTAATAAACAAGCTGGAAAATTGGTTATATCAACGCCTACTGGATTGTTCAGTTTTCAAGGCGAACATCAGTTTGAAAAGATTTACAGCGGAATGGATTTGAGAAACTTTGCTTTGGATAAAGATTTCGTATACTTTGTGTCTAAAACTGATGGGTGAGTGTAGAAAAATGATAATAAATCATTCTTAATGCAATAAAATTTTAACTTAATAAATTTGCAATGCAATTAATTTGTGAGATTATTCGTCAATTACTTTAATCCAATTTACGATCAATGTAAATCTAAATTGTCAATATTAATCTCGTATCTTATCTCGAAATTTCTATGGCTCCAAATCTCTTAATAATCTCGAAAAAGTGACAAATACGATGGCTTGCTTATATTCAGATAAATTGCTATTATCCTTTAGACCAGGCATCTACAAGGTACCCAAAAGACGAAGTGTCAGAGTGGACCGTGAATTAGGAGTCAATCTAGAAGGTTTCTTTAGAATCACGCATGTTCAAGGTGAGGCTTTTGTGGAATTGAATTGAAATAATTAATCACATCACTTTGATTTGTATGATTAATTCACGTTCGTAAGTAATTTATGCTTATTAAAACCATTGAGATACAACGCATGGAATAGAAACTTAAGCAACATCTTAAAAGATGACAAAAATTCTCAAATTAAGAAATTAAAAAAAAAAGGAATAAAAACGAGACTATTTTTTCCCAAAAATCAAAAATGGTAAAAGAGAAACAAAAGAAGAATCCTGACAAATCTGTCGCTTCAGTGATGACATCAACGGAGAAGATGTGTCTACTACTTTTGATTCGATTTGCCATGAATCTGTTGCTTTAACTTGTTTCTTGTGAACAGTTTAATCTTAGAATTGGTTAGAACGATGACATGATTTTTTTTTTATAAAAGCAATAAACTAGAATGTGGTGATTCGAATTAATATTATTGTGATTTCAATTAATAGTACAGTTAGTACAGTTGGAAGTCACTTCAATTATTTAGTTTTACTCATGATTTGTGGCGTGACCTTCATTATTTTATGAATTAATTGTAATATGTTGCATTATGTTACTTACATTATTACGTTAAAACACATTATTTCTACTATTCATTGTTACATTATGCTGTCAATTACATTTGATTATATTTACGCAAATTGTTTTAAAATGATTTGATTATGTTTTCTAAATCACTGCTTTAATGAAGTTGAATTTATTTCAATTTCAGTAATTTGTCAAAATAAACTTTTATTGCTAAATATTTTGGTCTAAATTTAAGTATTTTTAAACATGTTTTTTTTATAAAAGCATTAAACTAGAATGTGGTGATTCGAATTAATAATATTGTGATTTCAATTAATAGTACAGTTAGTGCAGTTGAAAGACACGTCAATTATTTAGTCTTACTAATGATTTGTGGCGTGATCTTCAGATTTTCTCGATCAGATCGAAAGAATATATAAAATTCTATATAACCCAAAGAAATGTTCTCATCCTTATTTGCGCCTCAGTCCTGAGAAATGTTGGTCATCTGATCAACAAATCAACAAATATACGTCAGAAAAGGATTGCTTTTTACAGACAATCAAAAAATAATAATCATAACATTTTAAAAATAATAATAATCTCTTAATGGTAATAATAATAATAATGTAATAACCCGGGGTCCTATTAAGTATACTAACAATGATTACAATCATATCAGTCGCACTCATTCCAGGGCTATGAACTCTCCAGAAATCTAATTAAAGGGTTGTTTGAAGCAAAGTTGACTTCTTGTTTGACATGTTCCAAGTGTCACCACAGCAGTCACACGTTTGATACGCAGCTCACCTTTTGCCTTCCGATACAGGTTTGCGAAGATTTGTATGTGCTTTGTAGATGCCTTGTATGTGCCTTGTATGTGCTTTGTATGTGCTTTGTCAGTAGCTTATGTTGATGTCACTTGTTAGAACCACTTGGATTTGCTAATTTTATGTTGTGTTTCAGTGATGTCCTTGAATTCAATGAATTATTTATTTATTTATTTATTTATTTTAATCATTATAATCTTATATGTTTCTTTTAACAAGGCAACGTTTTGTAAATTGAACTCACAGCTTTCAATGTTTTGAGTGTCTTAAAATGGCAACTCTATTCTCTTGGTTGCTTTTCTTGTAAAAACCGTTTGCAAGCAAAAGTAGTTAAAGTTGCCTGTCGTTAATAAATCATTAGTAAATAATTTATAAATAAATCTTCCTAAAATTATAATAAATTTTCTGAATAGGATTACATGACGGTTGCAGAAAAGTATTATGTTGCAGAAAACAAGGTAATGAAAATAAATCAAATGATTGGGTGAACTGCAAATGGACTCACGCGCCAAAGTCTAGTAAATACAACTCGTAAGAATTAGAAGCAGTGAAAAAGGATTTATCGTTTTTAAAAATTATTTCAAAAGCTTTGTTATTCAGGTTTAATGTCGCAATGCGATTTCTACTTGTTCCCCAAATAATATTTTCTGAAAATACCATTTAATATAACTCGAGATTCTAACATTTTGGTCTGTAATGCTACACTGAAATAAGGTATAGTGCAATTGTATTTGATGTTCCCATGAAATTTAAATTATTAATAATAATAATAATATTATATTGTATTATTTTAAATTTACGATTACTTTTTGTTTTAATACAAAGTTTGAATAAGAAAAGAACACCTTCTGGATCGAAGGAAAGTTGAAAAAAGCAGAAAGGAACTTTGAACGAATAGTTTGTCATCGTCTGCAGGTTGTAACTGAAAACTAAATAATTCCTTTTGTTGCAAGTTGAGTAATAAATAATCCTGTTCGGAATTATAAAAAAAATATTTAAATTAAATAAACAAAATTAAAGGTTTAAATTAAATTTCTAAAAAAGGATGAATTGATTAAAAGTGATAATAAGATAAAAATTAAGCTTAATCATTAGGAAAAATAATATTTTATCCCTTTTAATTTGATAGACAAAAATTAATTTAAGAAGTTAATTAAGGAGTAATGCCTTCATAAAGCCAGAGGTCGTGACAATTCACATCGACAGCTCTTCAAATGTATGTCCTTCTTTAACCTTTCTAATTATTTTTTAATAAAACATTCATTAAATTCGTGAATCCATTAATATGTTTGAAAATATTTCTACAAGTTATAATATTTCTAATTATTTTTTAATAAAACATTCATTAAATTCGTGAATCCATTAATATGTTTGAAAATATTTCTACAAGTTGTCATCGATAGTTTCGTTTAAAAACTCCGCTTGACTCCAACTTGGACGTCAATAAGAAGTGAAAGGAAGACTTTTGAAGTATGGAAATTTTATAACATTTTAGACTATTTTAAATTCATATTTTTATTATATTTATATTTTATATTTATATTTTCTCTTTTATGAGTGGTTTAAAAAAAATTCTTCGTGAGATAGGATAAAAAATAAAATAAAACCCTGGACGAATTCAAAAATTCAAAAATCAAATTACATTGAATCGATGTTGTTATTTATAAACGCAATATTTAAAAAAAAAAACATGAAAATCATTAAAATAAGTGAACAGAAAAATTTCTAAAGTCAGAGTTCGACTCTGAACGTAATACCACAAGCCAGACTCTTCTGGCACAGAAATACGTCATCTGTTCAGAAATACTAAACACATAATATTCAATGTTCTATGTTAATGGTTGGTTGTTCTTCAAGATCGGGAAGGCGCCGCAACTCTCAAAATGTTAGTTTTGAGCAAACAATCTCGAATCTCAATTGAAGACAAGGTATGACATAATAAATTGTCATTAAGCAGGACCCGTGGAGGAGTTTCTTTGGTTAATATCTTCACTGCCAGCACTTGATTATTACTCAATATCCTGAATGTCGAAAACATTCTGTTTACTATTAGGCTATCGGATATTGCGACTAAGCTTTAGAGCGAACTTAACCCAGATGAAATAAGTCTTAAAAGGGACGCTACTCGCCATCACCTTTGTGATTTAGAAACGTTTGCCTAATAACACAAACTTAATTATGAATTTACTGGTTTATTTACCGTGTTTATTGAAAGTTTTACTTTCAACTTGTGGGGCAGGTAATCTTGTAGCATGAGATACGAATCTTCTAAATTTTTCGCCAAAGTTCACTGGTATTTTTTTTAATTTCAGAACTGCTGATATCGTTTCCTGACACTGGTGAAAATTGGCTGTTTAAAGATGATCTGAAATTAGAAAAGAAATTTACTACTGAAGTTGAAGGTGAACATGGTCCATGGTTTGTAAAAGCCAGGAAATCTGATGGCGGATTAGAAATTTTTGTTTCACAAGAAAAAGAAATAAAACGGTTCACCTTGTCTAAAGATGGTAGAGTATCAAAGAGCGGAACGTATCCTATAAACAGTAGGTTCAAATAGGAAGCAAAGCAAAACATTGTAAATGCATGAGAATGTTTTGTGCTGCAGTACTTCCAAAAGATCCAAACTTCTTGTTCGACGTACATCCTTCCGAAAATCTTGTAGCGGCATCGTCTGGAAGTAAACTTTACTTGTCCAGTAAAGTCAATAATGAACTGAATATACTTTTGGAATCCTATTATCATATCAAAGATGTTTTTCTCCATCCAACCAGGCCGTTGGTTAATCTTCAATCACGTATTATTTTAGACTTTCTCGTACTATTAATTACATTAATTAGATAAATTCCAAATTGATTGATAGTTGATAATTTAATGAAGAATAAGAATTAATAGAAAACTTAATTTATTGAAAATATATTTAAAAAAATTAAAAAAATTAATTTTCAGAATTTAAATTTAATTTCTTGCAGAGAAGTTTATTACTCTACGTGTCCATTTGGTCGATCGGATTCACTTGAGAATTTCCTTGTTGTCTACGACTTAGACAAAGAGATAAAGAAAGAAACTCAACTTCCCATGTGTTTCGACAGAATGATTTTCGACTTTAAAGGTATAAAATTAAATTAAATAAAAATAAATTCTCCTTAAATAATTACTTGAACTTCCAAATTATTCGTAATAAATTTTAATAATAGGAATTTTTTTTATGAATCTTAACATTTCATTCAAACGGTGAATTTCCAATCTTTTAAAAATTTAATTGCATTTTCACTGGATTTTCTGATACCACATCTGTTAGGAAAGAAATGATAACTTATTTTGAACACTTGTCTTCGTCAATATGCGTTTGCCAACTTTCAACCCTTTGAAAGCTTTTACAAATTAAGAAAATGTCCAGCCACCCTAATAACACCTGTGTCTTTTATGTCTAAAGTTTTTACTATTAAACTAAGCTTTGATTTTTCACCCAGATAATGTAATTTGGGTTCTCACCCGCAACAGCTTAGTTATGCTACGTTTGGACAGTGGTGTAGTAGAGGAGGTTTTGAGAGGCCATAATCATGACTTTACAAATGGTGGTCCAGATAGTTTATTTATCATGAAAAGTGAAATGAAAAACAAACTCACCAAAGAAAGGTTCAATGACGATGGTAATCTTATTACTCTTAGGTCGATGTTTCCGTTATTATATTTATATTCAGTTTTAGGGAAACCGGGTTTTCAGAATTCCATTTATTTGCTTTGCAGAGATCGTCATCTTGAAGCTTTCCAAAAACGTTCAAATCCAAAAGCAAGCGACGCTGCAAGACTACAAACATCAGCCTGCTCTTTCTCACTTCAAAGGTAGTTTTGACGAATCAAATGTTACTAAATATTAATTTCGTTTCTTATCTCGAAATTTCTATTGGCATAAAACTTGGGTATGTCAAAAGCGTGTCTGAAACATTCGATTAATTCATTAAGAAGTGGTCATGATATTGTTGGATCCCTAGATCCAATAAATTGAAGAATAATTAAAATTATATTGCCGATTAATTAATTTAATAATTAATTAAATTTAGTGGCAATATAATTTGAGAATTAATTAATTGGTGCTATTCAGACTCTTTGGTTGTGTACCTTGACAAATGGATTTATCTCGGAAAGTAGAGCAAGAGTTAGAGAAACAGCAGATTTCAAGACTTAATCAATTAAGCATTTTACATCTTCCAAGCCATCTGACAACTTTCAATAAACCTGACCTTCTATAATTAGTTTGAGGACCCCGGGTTATTACATTGGTGTCAGGAGTGGGATTTAGAGTTAAAGGGTGTCCATAAGTAACTAAGGTAGAATCTTGTTTAGTTGAAAAGTGAAGGATGACGAAATACTTGGATGAATTGTACGTGCCTCGATTGAGACAAGAATTGAGAGAGCGTGGCCTGGATTGGAAAGGCACGAAAGCTGAGATACGAGAGCGACTTGGGGCATGGCTGACAGAGAATGGCCATGACCCAGAGGAATACGAATTCGAGGATCCATCCCATAAAAAAATGGATGAATTTCTTGATTTTATGAAAAAGTCCGTAGATGAGTTGAGGAGGAGTATTAGGGGCGATTTGAAAGGCACAGCGGTTCCGAGGCAGGATGCCTCGTTCTTTTCGGGTGAAAACTCTACTGAGAAGAGTTCTGATGTTCCAAGTACCGTTTCTGGCAGCATTGGGATGGAGTCATTAGAAGGCACATCCAACCACAGTGCGTGCGTGTCTCCAGAAACTCTGTGCGTGATGGCAGACTTAGAGAACTCGACGTTGGCGCCCATAGAGTTATCAGATCAGGTCGAGTCGTCAGCAGGGCCCAGAGAGCTCACGGAGGTTTTAGTGGAGCAAGTGGAACTTTCGGAGGAGCCTGTGGGATTGCCGGTGGATCATATGAAGTTGTTGGTGCAGCCCGAGGAGTTACTGATGAGTCACGTGGAGTTGCCGGTGGAGCGCACGGATTTGATGGTGGAACAAGTAGAGTCTACAGAACAGCCCATGGATTTACCAGCTGATGTTTCGGCTCCATTGGAAATAACAGAAGGGAGTGCTCGGGATTTCGGGAGAGTGCCTAGCAAGGAAAATGGAGCAGGTGATCCTGTAGAGAGTCTGAGATCTGGCGACATGGTGGAGCAGGAGGTTGAGCATAGAAATGGCGATGTTCCGCGACTGAAACTTGCGGGACGCAGAGGTAAAAGGGGGGAAACAGAAATCCCAGAAGATGGCAAAGCAAATGGATCTGGGATTTGCAGCCATGAGATTGTTGGAAGATCGGATCCTATTCCTAGAGTAAAAATGAAAATAGGAATAGATGTCTGTTCGGGACGTACAGATTTAAGGAGGGGGCAGTGTTGGATCCCTAGATCCAATAAATTGAAGAATAATTAAAATTATATTGCCGATTAATTAATTTAATAATTAATTAATTTAATAATTAATTAAATTTAGTGGCAATATAATTTGAGAATTAATTAATTGGTGCTATTCAGACTCTTTGGTTATGTACCTTGACAAATGGATTTATCTCGGAAAGTAGAGCGAGAGTTAGAGAAACAGCAGATTTCAAGACTACAATTAAGCATTTTACATCTTCCAAGCCATCTGACAACTTTCAATAAACCTGACCTTCTATAATTAGTTTGAGGACCCCGGGTTATTACAATATACTCGTCATGATATATTATGTCATGATATACTCGACGTACTATAGAGGTTTGCAACCGTGGTTACAATTGCATTCTCAGTCAAAACAATTCTATCCAAAATCAGAAACAACGTATGTCCTGTTCAACATTGACGGAGGTTTAATAGAAATTCTGGACAATCAATTTGCTCGGACGACCGATAAATCAATTAAACTGGACATCAACAAGCAACCAATCAAATCAATCAGAAGGTTAAACGCTGGCACCCACACAACATTTTTCTGGATCCATCAATCAAACAAAGGAGAGATTGAATATGTTCAAATCAATCATGCAGACTTAACAATTAAGAATCGTGGCAAATTTACATTCAGAACTGGAGAAGGTGAATTTAATGTGTTTTGTTTTATTTAATTTTGTAATCAATTATGAGATGAAATTTTATCTCATTTATCAAACATATTTGCCCGGATTACTACGCACAAAGTGACTAAGCAATTTGAATTTATTTTCAGCTCTGGAGGACTTAATAGATTTTGATGTTCACGAGAATGACTTTTTCATAATCACCTCTGAAGAACTTTATAAGGCTAAAATAAATTACGCAAATCTCCAACGGAATCTCCAATCTTTTGACCAACAAAAATTCAGTTCACACAAAGCCATGGCTATGATGAAAAATCAAGAGTATGTCAGATGAATTGATGAATTTATTAATGAAATTATTTGCATGACGTATGCACATGAATAAATAATGTTATATATTATTTAAAATGTAAGGATCTTAATTCGGTTTAATGCAAATTATTTCGTAATTGCAGAGAATTGTTCGTATTCCAATGTTTAGGATATATTACCGGTAGTGTCAATGGTCCATGGATAAATCAAATTAGTAAATACCACGGTTTAATTCCTTGTCCAGAGCAAATCCTTTCTGATGAAGAAGGTATTAACTTATTATTAACATTTACTATTAACATCAAGCTACAACTTTAGTATGGATTTCAAAAATCGTTAATATAAATTATTAAATAACTCTTGGATCAACTTTAAGGAAGCGCATTACTCCGATGACAGACTGACCGAGAAATACAAATTACTTAACTAACCATAAACTTAAATCACTTAACGAAAATTAAAATTACATTACTTAAATAAACATATCTGAATAATTAACTGATGAAACAAATACGACAAAAACGACGTTTTAAATAACAAATATCAAAGTATAAATGGAATAGTCAAGAATTATACTTGATGAAGGAATCGAAAAGCTCTCTCTTTTATAAATTATAAATTATAGATTATAAATTATAAACACTAAACCGATAAATAGATTAACGATTTAAAAAACAAATTTAAACGCAAGATGGAAAATTGGTTGTATCAACGCCTACTGGATTGTTCAGTTTTCAAGGCGAACATCAGGTTGAAAAGATTTACAGCGGAATGGATTTGAGAAACTTTGCTTTGGATAAAGATTTCGTATACTTTGTGTCTAAAACTGATGGGTGAGTGTAGAAAAATGATAATGATCAAAACCATTCTTAATGCAATAAAAGTTTAACTTAATAAATTTGCAATGCAATTAATTTGTGAGATTATTCGTCAATTACTTTAATCCAATTTACGATCAATGTAAATCTAAATTGTCAATATTAATCTCGTATCTTATCTCGAAATTTCTATGGCTCCAAATCTCTTAATAATCTCGAAAAAGTGACAAATACGATGGCTTGCTTATATTCAGATAAATTGCTATTATCCTTTAGACCAGGCATCTACAAGGTACCCAAAAGACGAAGTGTCAGAGTGGACCGTGAATTAGGAGTCAATCTAGAAGGTTTCTTTAGAATCACGTATGTTCAAGGTGAGGCTTTTGTGGAATTGAATTGAAATAATTAATCACATCACTTTGATTAATTCACGTTCGTACGTAATTTATGCTTAATAACAATTGAGATACAACGCATGGAATAGAAACTTAAGCAACATCTTAAAAGATGACAAAAATTCTCAAATTAACAAATAAAAGGAATAAAAACGAGACAATTTTTTCCCGAAAAAAATCAGAAATGGTAAAAGAGAAACAAAAGGAGAAGAATCCTGACAAATCTGTCGCTTCAGTGATGACATCAACGGAGAAGATATGTCTACTGCTTTTGATTCGATTTGCCCTGAATCTGTTGCCTTAACTTGTTACTTGTGAACAGCTTAATCTTAGAATTTGTTAGAACGATGACATGATTTTTTTTTATAAAAGCAATAAACTAGAATGTGGTGATTCGAATTAATATTATTGTGATTTCAATTAATAGTACAGTTAGTACAGTTGGAAGTCACTTCAATTATTTAGTTTTACTCATGATTTGTGGCGTGACCTTCATTATTTTATGAATTAATTGTAATATGTTGCATTATATTACTTACATTATTACGTTAAAACACATTATTTCTACTATTCATTGTTACATTATGATGTCAATCACATTTGATTATATTTGTCCAAATTGTTTTAAAATGATTTGATTATGTTTTCTAAATCGCTGCTGTAATGAAGTTGACTTAATTTCAATTTCAGTAATTTGTCAAAATAAACTTTTATTGCTAATTATTTTGGTCTAAATTTAAGTATTTTTAAACATGTTTTTTTTTAATAAAAGCATTAAACTAGAATGTGGTGATTCGAATTAATATTATTGTGATTTCAATTAATAGTACAGTTAGTGCAGTTGGAAGACATGTCAATTATTTAGTCTTACTAATGATTTGTGGCGTGATCTTCAGATTTTCTCGATCAGATCGAAAGAATATATAAAATTCTATATAACCCAAAGAAGTGTTCTCATCTTTATTTGTGCCTCAGTCCTGAGAAGTGTTGGTCATCTGATATCTGAAATGTAAGCGGTGAAAAGTCTTTGCGATGTTGACCCAGAAGCTGAAACTCCAAGACTCGTTACTTAAGTTACTAATAATCAGAATCAGATGCAATTCTCATTAACTTAATACAAACAACTGCATTTTTGAATTGGTCTCAATCATATATCTTTGTTCAAAGCTTTCTTAAAAATTAAAAATTATTTTACATACAAAAACCATGACGGAAAGTTATATTAGTTTCGGCAATTAACCCTTGGATACCTAAAGGGGTATAAGTGTTGTTGAACAAATATTAGGTGATAAGTTTAAATTTAGATTCTCTCAAGTTGGGTAGAGTGACAGTTAAAGTAGTCCTAAATATAAACTTTAGGTTGATGCTTAGTATAATAAATGTATAATAAATGGTACACTTGTACTTGAAACTGGAAATTTTGATTCACCTCAGGCATCCAAAGGTTAAAACTTTTAACTTAAAAGCTTGTATAACGATGAATAGCTCGAACTAAACGGCGATTCATCGGGCATAATTTTAATGTTAAATACTTTAAAAATAATTCCAAATTACTTTTTAACTTAATACGCACTTCGATTGTAGTAAGGGCATTTCATAATTAGTTTATCTCGTTAAACGTTAATAGGCCCATCCCCGCTGCACAGGTGTGCTACGGTTTATTATTGTTTACGCGGCGCCTCAGGTTCGACATTCGTCCGTCCAAAAGAGAATATGATCGGAAATTCGTAGTAAGAAATTTAGAAATGACCGACTATCATCACCACTTCTCGACCCACAGGCCGTATTACGAATCTTCGGGCGAATCGCACCTCACGTACGAAGCCCGCCGTTCACTTCGCCAGCACGGCCCGTCCTCTCAGCATGCAAATCGCGGTGGAACTTACGCAAGACCTGGACATAACCAACCGTCGCCACACCGACGCTCTCGAAGTTTTAGCGCCAGTGCCGCTTCCAGGAGAGCCATGACCATCCACTTGGCTCAGCAGAGGAGCATCCAGAACAAGTCACAAGTCCTGACAAAGTCACCGGGCGATAGTTCGGACAGTGCCACTCCCGCTAAAGTAACCTTCGCACCAGCTCCCCAGTACAAGTCAGAATCAAAGACCTCCAGCTCCAAGATTCCAGGCATTGGCAAGCTGTCCATCGGCTCTTTTGTCAAGAACACGATCATGTCCATTACTAAGTCTTCGCCTCTGTTAAAGAGGAGGAATTCATTTTCTGGAGGCTCTAATGTTCAGAGTCAGAATAAAAATGGTGACCACGGATCTCTAGCTCTGACCAACGGGAAGCCCGTCACCCAAGTGCCAAAACAAAATAGCAGGGCAGAAGTCAGGACGACATCCGTGCCAGGCGTCGTGGGCATAGTGAACCACGGCAACTCCTGCTTCGTCAACGTCGTCGTCCAATGCCTCGGCAACGTCCGACCGTTCCTCGAATTCTTCCTGGAAAACTGCCGCCATTTCGACCGGCCGCTCACGAAATCCTTTGCCAATTTGCTCGAAAGTCTCTGGCTGGGAAAGTACGGCTCCAAAGTGTCGCAGAAGTTCAGGAATAGCGTGGCCGCCTCCTTCGATCAGTTCGAAGATGATGAGCAGAACGACTCCCAAGAATTCCTTCTCCTGTTTCTTGACAGGATCCAACAAGAATTGTTGATGGACAAGAACATCAAGAATAAAGTTGTGAGTGGTTTGGTGATTTTTTTATAAAATAATATTGTTATTATTATTATTAATTATTAATATTAAGTATATTAACAATGATTACAATCACATCAGTCATACTCATTCCAGGGCTATGAACTCTCCAGAAATCTCATCAAAGGGCTGTTTGAAGCAAAGTTGACTTCTTGTTTGACATGTTCCAAGTGTCACCACAGCAGTCACACGTTTGATACGCAGCTCACCTTGTGCCTTCCAATACAGGTTTGCGAAGATTTGTATTTTCTTTTGTATGTGCCTTGTATGCATTTTGTATATGTCAGTAGCTTATGTTGATGTCACTTGTTAGAACCACTTGGATTTGCTAATTTTATGTTGTGTTTTAGTGATGCCCTTGAATTCAATGAATGAATTATTTATTTATTTATTTGATCAATTATAATCTTATATGTTTCTTTTAACGAGGCAACATTTTGTAAGTTGAACTCACTGCTTTCATTGTTTTGAGTGTCTTAAAATGGCAACTCTATTCTCTTAGTCGCTTTTCTTGTAAAAACTGTTTGCAAGCAAAAGTTGTTAAAGTTGCCTGTCGTTAATAAATCATTAGTAAATAATTTATAAATAAATTATTAGTAAATAATAATTTCCTCGCCAATGGATCAATACATTGGTTGGATGACGAACGGAATGCTGAGGAATTGCGGGCAGGAAAACCTAATCTGCGATTCTAATCGGTGTCACATTCTGATCCCAAGTTGAACAATAATCCCTACTCATTAAGAAACAATCTGGACTCAAACCTTGGATTCTGTGAATAATTATATGGTTATTAAGCCAATGCAATAACTAATGTTTTATAATGTTTTATTAATATGACATTGTGGTCACGTTTTGTAAATATTATTATTATTATTATTATTATTTTATTATTTTTATTATTGTCATTGTTTAATGCAATGGCTGGAAAGACAATCTCGTGAAGTTTCAACATCACTTAGAGTTTACAGATAGTTGTGATTCTGTTATTCATTTATTTTATTTTTCAAATTATTGCATTTCATATTGAATTATTATTAATAATATTATTATTAATATGATATTTTGGAGAAAACATGAAGAAACATTTATTGGTGCATGGCACTTTGAAATCAATTGTCATAAAAAGTCATTAAACTTCTCCATGATCGTTCATAAAATTGTTCAAATTAATTTTTGTTATTTTTAAAAAATTAATAATTCCATTAAAAACAAAAATGTAGCTGAATATTCTCGGAAATTCAATTGATTTCAAAACAAACAATTTCCAAGTTTAGGAATTGACATTTTTTGCTCGCTCAATTTGTTTATCTTTAGATCCACTGATTGAAATGACGATCTAGTCCTGATTACATGTGGTGACTTCATAAGGCAGTGTGAGACCGGTCTGACTTAACCCGTTAATTGTTAACTGGTTAACTGATCCAAAACAGGATCCAGTGCCCGTGAGTGTGATCCACGTACCTAGCAACGACCAAGAGAAACAAAGTCTTCATGCATTCCTTGCCAACTCCAGTCAAACTCTTGGCCAATTCCTGGAAATGGCTGGCAACAAACTGAAAGTTCATCCTAGAAATGTAAGTTCCTTGTTCTGAACTCAACCCTTTAACTGCCACATACCTAGGTAGGTTAATGCAGCCAAGATGCCAAATAGTTTTTTGCTCAATGCTTGTTATGAGTGAGAAGGTACCAATTACGGTCGGTTACTGAGTTCTGTTAAAAAGAACTGGTTATTGCCGGTTCTGGCAGTTTTAATATTTCTTGTTTGTTTGCAACATTAAAGGTTAATGTTTAAAAACTACATGTATTGTTTGCTCTAAGATGATGTTGATTCATTGATTCAAAAGATATTTAGATGATCTATATTACACAAGCAACTTAATAACTGTGTCTGGGCACTAGGTATCTTGGTATCTTGGTATCCGGATATCTTTTGGTGTCTTTTATCTTTTCTCGTTATGAATATTACATTTATTGTTAATATTTGATTAAGCAACATGAAGGTTTCCCCGATTCTGAGATAAGTAATTATCATAAGGAATTATTTGCTGTGTTCAAAGAATTTCAGTGAATTTTGTTTTGATTCTATCATACATTCACACTTTCTGTCCTTCCATCACTCAATGAATCAGCAACTTCTCTGTTATGTTTCTTTTTCTTTTCATTCATTCTTTCATGTACACTTATTTGAAAAATGCTAAATAAGCTCCTATCCAGACTGCATGTCACATTGGAAAACATTGTTACCATAGTAACAAATGGCAAACATGAAGTGGTGGAGACATGCATGGTTACAAAAGGGGTTCCATGTCATTGGGTCGTGGAGGAAGCCATAGAAAGATATTGGCATTGATTTATTGTTTGCTTTAAGAATCAATGTAAAGCAACCAACTTAGTTCTCAGATATGATGGTAGTGATGATGATGATGTCACAAGTCATGATTGTAGTTCCAGAAAAGATGATAATGATAATGAAGGTGTTTTTAATGAAAGGAGGTGAAGAGGTAATCAAAAGTTATCATTTTCCGAAAGTCAAAAGAATGCTTTTGTAGCGAGATCTCCCACGCCGAGGGAACGGGCTTTTGAAGTGTAACCGTGTATGTTGGTGACACCAGAGCCTCAATAACAGCCAATTCAATGCATTAGGGCAACAATGGACCATTGTGAAGATAAATTGATACACGGGCAACTTAATAACTGGCTTCATGACTGTGTCTGGGCACTCGGTATCTTGGTATCTTTTGGTATCTTTTCTCGTCATGCATGGGATAATTTTAATGGATTTGGAAGTGATTGATGAAAGGCATGCCAGTGAAAATTAGCCAATTCTATAAAAACGTTTTGAAATACAAGGGAAAATTTCCATTATTTGGAACTTAATTTGAAAAGAATTTTAAAAAAAAACAGTGAACAAATTTCAAACGTGCTCTTAACGGTCGAGTGATTTCCTTGAAAAACAATTTTTTAGGCAAATAAGCAAAGAAGGACTTAAGTGTTACATTATTCAATAACAATGGTAGTAATAATAATAATAATAGTAACATGTTAATTACTGTTGCAGATTGCCCTGGTACGCATCAGCAAGAAAGGGAGGTACCAGGAGCAGACGAGTCTCAACACTCCCTTATCGAGCCTCATGCCTTTCAGCTACCTTTTCTTAGTCCAACTCGTCAACAGGAGAAGCGGCAATCCGACGACTCACTCGTCTGGTGCAATGTCGACGACAAAACGATCTCCCAATCGCAGCAACAACAACAACAACAACGTCACAATCCACGACAACAGGAGTAACAGCCGAACGAACAAGTGGGATCCATCGCAACACCAGAACGGTTTCGACTTGGATGACGACTTGCAACTCGGAGGGGAATTCCTGAACGTCGTGGCTCTGCCGATGGTCAAGACCGACGCGGGTCTCAAAAGGTTCCGCTTTTTCTGGTTTTCCCTTCTGTGCTGAAGTATCAGAATAAACTGCAATTGAAAAAGTTGGCTGCAAATAACAAATTCTAATAGCTAGTGCTTTCTAATTACCTAATTGTTATTATTATTACTATTATTATTATTATTATTATTATTATTAAGTCGTGCTTTTTGTAAGTGTCAGACTAAATCTTAATAATAATAATAATAATAATAATAATAATAATAATAATAATAATAATAATAATAATAGTACCACTACTACTAATACTACTACTAATAATAATAATAATAATAATAATATAAAAGTCGATAACATTCGCAAATAACTAATCCATCACTTAACGATTCATCAAGTGATCGACTATGTTAATACTCAAAGGTTCGGCTCCCTGGTCTCCTTGGACGTCATGAGGACGTGTTCCTATTATGAACTGCAGATGTCACTGCTCGGCCGACTCAAACCCTACTTCACTCCCTCCTTCTTCGTCATGGTAACGAGGATCTCGTTTGTTGACTTCGTCCGAATAAATTAATAAAGAACTCGTAAATTATTATTAAACTAATATTAATGGCTGCAACATTCAGTCAGTAGATGGTTAAAAACTAAATAAATTCTATTATTATCTAACTAAGCCTAAGTTGAAGCATTCTTTTTCTTCTTCTTCTTCTTATTATTATTATTATTATTATTATTATTTTTAATAAATATCCATTAATAAAGAGTATGAAAATTATTGTATATAAAAGTTGATAGGTGATTATAAAATAAATAAATTCTGTTATTATCCAACCAAGCCTAGGTTAAAGCATTTATATTATTGTTGTTGTTATTAAGTTATTATTATCATTATTATTATTATTATTATTATTTTTATTATTAAATAATAAGTTTCTGTTTCACTTTTTTGATCACAGAAAAACGTGAGGTCGACATTCAGGATGAAGGTCCACTCTATGAGAATCAAAACGAGTCTAACCCAGTCAAACGAAAGTGGCGACGACGACGACGACGATGACAGTGATGATGATGATGACGACGATGATGAAGACAACTACCTAAGATCAACTGATGAGATGCCACTTTTCAGTCTGGCTGTGGAAAGGTTTGTTGTTGTTGTTGTTGTTGTTTTTACTGTTGTTGTTCTTAGTTGTTACTGTTGTTGCTTCTATTAATTGTTGTTGATGTTGTCCTCAATTAGGATATCAATTAACTCAATAATAATTACTTAATAATTACATTATATTGTGACAGTTGATGGATTTAAACGTATTATTTGAATATTCTACTAGCATTTCACTCGCTTAATGGTTACTGAAGATGTTACTGTTGTTGTTATTGTTATTGCCTTTTTATTTATTTTGTAATTTTTGGCTTAAATCTTCCACCGCTGTTTACATTCTACATGTGATGACAAATGATGATTCATCGTGACTTAGGCAGTGCATCATTCATTGCAACGATGCAGCAATCAAAAGTCAATTGCTTTCTAAGTCATCAAAAAGAGGTTTAAAAACAAAGAAAACCTTCAAAACCTTGTGCTTTCGGCAGTCTTTCTTTCTTTTCTTTTCTTTTCTTATTTTTTTTTTTAAATTCAACAATTAATTCTATTTTCGGAGCCTGAGGAATTCGGCAGACGTGTAAATGGCTCATTGTCTGAAAGGGCTCTTCGCATTGTTTCTGTTTCTCGGTGATGATGACGAAGGTGATGATGAAGGCTGTGATGATGATGATGAATTTGATGATTGATGGGTGTATCAGTGATTATGCACGTGGCAGATTTTTTTTTTGGTTATGACAAGAATCTGTCTTTACAATTGATATTAAACATATTGTTAATAGTAACAATTATTATTATTATTATTATATTTATTTTATTATAATTACATTTAATTATTATTTTATAATAATAATAGTATGTTTTATAATAAGTATATTATAATATACGAATAATAATATATTTTATAATAATATTAGTTATTATTGTTGCTATTATTAATATTATTCTTGTTGTTGCAGGGTCCTCTCCACTTTCGATCGAGGGGCATTTGGCACACCCCACCTGCGCTTAGTCCTTGAGTTTCAGCACAATGTTCGTGAACAGTAAGGGGACTTGAACCATTCAGTAGTTTTTATGAGTTGACATGATAACAAATAAATAAATCTCAGTTGACTTATAAATTTCAATTTTATTGACAAAATTGATGGGATGTTTGTAATTCCTAATGATATCAAGTTGATTGAAAATCAAAGTTGATTGAAAACTACTTTTTGAACTATTAAGGAGTTTATGAATTATTATTTCTTTTTTTTTTGCATCCAAATATGCCAAAAAAATCAAGAAAAAATTTAAATCTTTGCTATTATTACTATTAAAATATTATCAATAAAATCGTATTCTACAAAAAAGTGCCAATCAAATTCTCATTTTAAGGTTTTTAATGATTAATAATTAGATTTAAACTTAACTAGGCAATCATTTTGATGAATATTCAATTATCGTTAATTAGTATTCGGATATGCTAAAGAGGTCATCGATTGTTCTTGCAGCCTGCTGAGGTTAAATCAGGAAAATTTCTTTCTGAAGGACAAAAGCTACCGAGAAATCATTGAAAAACCAAACAACAACAACAACAGTTGTGATCTCATGAGTTGCTTGGAGGCTTTCACACAACAAGAACAGGTAGCCATCATCATTGTCATCATAATCAACTTCATTATCATTGTCATAATAATTAACGAATTTTATACCTATATTTCTACTTAAAGTACTTGTAAGTTAATAAATTAAAAAATAATTACAAATAATTGTCTTAGTATTTGGTTCCCATTTTTAATATCCTAATCTATAACCTTATTAATTATCATAATCATCTCTGTCCCTGCTAGTTGGAAGCAGACGACATTTGGACTTGTAGCAGGTGCCTGAGCAGACGACCTGGTTCGTTGAAGACCCTTGCCTTCACCCACCTTCCTGAAGTTCTCATCATTCTCCTGAAACGATTTCGACAGGTGCATTGTTAATTAATTAATTTTTTATTTATTTAATCAATTAATGCTGTAATGTTAATATGTTGATAATTAACATAATTTATTAAAGTTTCTAAATGCACTGTGCAATAATGTTTTTATCATGTAACTGTAACATCATCTGAAGGCAATTTGTGAATGAATTACCATTTGATGGCATTTATTAGCTCCGCCTCAAAGCCTATATGACATAATGAGATAATATGGCATATAATATGACGTCATATTATCTATTCATTCATTATTTAATTATAATATTTACATAATTATTTCATCAAACAACAGGAAGGTGCCTACAGGCTAAAAATAGACACCTTTGTGGAATTCCCAGTGAACGGCCTCGACCTATCCAGGGTGGTGAGCCCTGGCACCAGCTCTTCCATGACCCTCACCCAGTCTCGTTCCTCACCTTGGAATGACTCCAAGAGACTCAACAAGACCTGGGACGATGCCTTCCCGGACCGAGGGTTGAACTCCGAGGCTCAGAACGACGACCTCGTCTATGATCTTGTTGCCGTCTGCAATCACCATGGCGACCTGTCAAACGGGCATTACACAGGTAGAAGGATTAATTAATTAGTTAATTGATTAACCATAACTAATTGATTAAATTCAAATTAACAATTAATTGGGAGGAAAATGGTTCATTTGAGCATCTGGTTTGTTTTTTCAATTACATTTGTCTATGCATTGTGAAATTGATTTTAAAGCTTACTGCAAGAATCCTCTCAACCAAACCTGGTATCATTTCAATGACAACAAAGTCGAAGAGTTGCCATTGGACAGGATTGTGACCAGCTCTGCCTACATGCTTTTCTATTGGAGGAGGGGTCACAGGAGTCAACCTAGATTTGAATTAATTGATTGGTTAAAAAATCATTCACAAACCAACGGTGAGAATGCATTTATTGGTAGTTACTACAGTTTATTTATATTACTTTCTTAATATATTACCATCAAAAATGATCCTAAATTTCACCCGAACATCTAATTTAATTTTTAAGGTGTAAGCAGCACAGACAGTAGCAATAGCTTCCTTTCCTTCAATGGCTTCAATGGCCAGCCAGCCTGCAGCATATCATTGGACAATCTTTCATCCAATCAAATTCCTGCAAAGGTCAACCTTCCACCTCTAAAGTCCATTTTGAAACCCTCTCAGTCCATGCCGTTCTCGCCGGCAAGACCAAAATCGACGAACGCTCACGTACAAATACGTGAGGACGCAAATAAAGATGACCGCGATGCACCCCAGAGCAAGGAACCAGTCCCTCTCGCTTCCAAACCCCCCATGTCTCATTCCAACGGCCACAACCCGAGACTGCCGAGGTCAGAGTCGGCCCCGAACAAACCGCCGCCTCCCGCAAAACCCGGTCAGATGAAAAGCGTGCCTTCGGAAGTCAAAACCATGACTCTGTGCCCTCCGAGACAAGAGAACAAAAATCCTCAAACTTCGAAAAGGAAAACCGAGGAGCTGTTGAGACACATGAGGGAGCAAGTGTTCCAAGATTCGAACTCCAAGAAGAGTGCTGCGCTGATCTTTGAGAAAGTGGCTCCTGGATCTTCAAGGACATTGGAGAGGAGAGCGCCACCTATGAACAATAACCTACAGAAAGTTGGAAGGGGCTTATCAAAAATGGAATCAACAGTCTGATGATTGCCTCCATCGAGTTTTTAATATCAATTAAATTAAATCAAGTTATTATTATTATTATTATTATTATTGTTATTATTATTTTTGGTGACGTCAGTTGTGGAATGATCGTGTTTATTGTTACAACTAACCACCGAACTACTGCTTTTCAGCCAATGAGTGCAGATTCTTCTGATCATCAGCAACAATATATTTCTTTGATCTTTCACATTTTGAATTTTATTCTTTTACTTTGCATTCTTTTGTTCACTTTTGCTTTTACTCATGTTTTTTTTTTAAATTCTAGTTTGTTATTGTTACAAGAATCGTCGTCGTCGTCGTCGTCATCGTCACCGTCACGGTCATCGCAACCGTCATTGCTTTTATGAAGAGATTATTATTATTATTATTATTATTATTATTATTATTATTATTATTATTATTATTATTATTATTACTATTATTATTATTATTATTATTATTATTATTGTTATTATTATTATTATTATTATTATTTAATAATTACCGGTTATTAATTATACAAAGACAATCAATGCTCTGATGATGATGAAATGATTGCAGTTAAATTTCTTTTAAGTCTCTGAATATGTGACAAAAATGCCTTTTTTTTTTGGTAACAGTTCATTCGTTTAAAATTTATTCACTTCATCTTCTTTGTTATTCAATGATCTTCTTGCCTCTCCAAAACTTTGGATTAGTTTTTAGATTTTTTTTTGCCCTTTTCTGATTAAATTCACTTCTCTCTTATAATAAACATATCCTTTATAATCACCAAAAAATAAAATAATAATAATAATAATCCAATACTTAAGAATTATTATTATATTTTGCATTATTAAATAAATTTGAATTTCATACATATCATTATTATTACCTTTAGTATCAGCATCATAATCATCACCATTGTTCCACATTACATAAGCTTACATAAGCCAAAATAAGCTCCACCCCATCAATGTCAGCTCCCATTCATCTAAATAGTATTATTAACTGTTTATTATGAATGAATAAACATAGTATTATTAAGCTTATTCATGAATTATGTTAATTGCTTTATGCTTATTAGACCGTCCAACTGATTAACACTGATATTATTCGACCTGACCGCACTCGACCGTCGTGGTGCTAACTGAAGCTGCTCTGACGATGATGTTTGAGATTATGATGATAATGGCATTTGTGATTAGCATTGCATTTACTCCACTTATTATTACATATTTATTTTTAATATTACTATTATTATTATTAACATGCATTTGCATAATCAATTTGGCAAAGGTCTCCATGAAGAAAGTGTCTCTTAAGGCGTCCGGCCTTGCCGTTTGTTATTGTTTGGCATTGAACGGCCGTGATTGGCTGTCTTCCTTCCGATCTTCAGTGTTTTATGCTTGTTCGAGTTTTTATTCTGAAAATGTACTGCATTTTCATTAAATTCTTCAGAAAGCCTCTTTCATGTCTAAAGATTCTTTTTTTTTTGTTATTGTTGCTGTAAATCAAATTCAATATCAGTTTGTTTCACCAGTCGTTAGCACTATGAGCAATTAAGTTTTAATTGTTAATTAACTTTAACAATACAATTGGTATAACAATGGTATAACAACATGTTAGTATAGTCATAGGAGAGAAACAGTTTCTTAATTGAAATGCGCGCAGTTTCTTGTTAGTTCAGGGATTACTTTCTTCGTAAGAATAACCATAGATCTGTCTAGTGACAAGTGGCAACAGCAGTAAGGGTGGCTTTATTTATTTTACTTACTACTTATTTAATATTTAATATTTTACAAACAGAAGCACCCAAAGACATTGTTAAATTAAAAATTATTTTGTAAAACATAATTCAGTGAGGTAGCTCAAAGCTTACGGGCATGAAGTATTATTATTAAAATTAGGAAGTATTAAACATGCATTAAAATAATTCCTATAATAGCTTTCGCTTTGTCAAAAATGAATCACGCAACAACGGGTCACCAAGTAATCCACTAATCAGAGTAGCTGTAACCTGAAAACGTTCTTAAAAACACAAAGCAATTTTTCACCCCCCCCCCCCTCCAAAAATGGCATTCACGATCTTTGTCTTCCTACCCACCCACTTCCCCACTTCATTCTACCAGTCACCAGCTTACTTTCCCTTCAGTGACTTGAATCCGGACACCATCAGCATGATTTTGAGTCGTTGTGACAACAATAGCAATTGAATACCCCCTGCAAGTACATTTATCAGTAGGCTGGTCTCAACCTACTTTGTATCTAACAGCTCTCGGCCAGGCTTGGGCCTGATTTCCGTGCACGCCTTCATCATGCGAATTCATCATCACCATACAACAACAAATGAACCATCAGCAACACACACAAGACCTGCACAACAAAAACACTTTTATTCAGTCCAAGCTGATCCCCTTATAACAAAGTATGTCACTCATCTTCTGGAGTGCTGCAAAATAGCCAACGTTAGAAGCTACATTGGAAAATACTGCTGGTGGGCTTCAATATTTTGGCAAACAAATATGGAAATGGACAAACACACCAACGGAAATGGAAATCCCAATAGATGCCGTTACAGCGACCAATAATCACAATTCCACACTTCTGACAACTATGCTAGATGCCTAATTGATAACTGTTAAAAGTATTTCAATGTCTTATCTTCTCTAGTGATGCTTAAAATGATAAAATGATCCTGAGCATGTTTTGAAACGAGTCATATATGGTATACCGTCAAATACAAACACCAAGACAAAACATAGACTAGATAGACAACCTAAGAAATTTTTGTCCTAAATTGAAGTCACGTGACCAAGAAAGAAAAATAAAACTGCGTCAGCAACGAAATGATGATGATAATGATGGCAATAATGATGACGAAAATGATGATAACGACCACAATACCAAGTAGAATCAAAAATGGTAACAGCTGGAAGTAATTGTTAACAAAACATCTTGTAATAACCAATACAATGACAGGACTCCAATGGAATTTGTTCAGGACGACAGAGTTAAAACTAGGAATCAATTCACAGGGACTTTCCTCTCAACCAGTTGGTGGGTTGGTAGGCAGTGCCTAAACCACCCTCTTGTAGGTCCTAATACTGGTGACACCTTTTGCCTCACAAGTCTGTAGAAGTAGAAGTGGCTGATTAATTATGTTAGTAATATAATATGTTAATTATGTAATAATAACATTTATTATTCAAATAGGTTAAGGGCTTCAATTATTCATCTAGTGTAGGATCACCCCTTTCACAAATTCAAGCAGTAAGTTAAGAATGAACTTTGAACTGACACAAACAAGGACATTTTCATCGGTGACCTCCCTAGTGATTGTGGAGGGCACAACATGTTCACCCCTCTGGGTTTGAATCAACTTTCCGTCTTTCAGTTCAATGGTTGTCTGAATTTAAAATTTAAAAATCAATATTTGGATTTGACAACAAAAAGTTATAATAAATTTATTGTTTAAATTTACAAATTTAAAAAAACTGTTTGAGAAAAATGTTAGAGATTATAAAAAGCAATAAAAGATTGTTAAATTATCTCACCTCTAAATACCAAACAAAATAGAATAAGCGATAAAGTAGAGATAAAATTAATAACATTGATAATTGCAGTGCCACCATAAAAAGTTATAATGTGCATCAGATGCCAATAACTGATAAGATGATAAAGTGTTTATTTAAATTTTTATGAAAGTTCAATTCGCACCAGGATCTGCTAATTTAGGTGCTTCAAAGTTCATCAAAAATAGAAAAAAGATTCACACAGACTTTGAGCAAAGCTATTAAAAAGTCTCTTGCAGTGTTTTACAAGCCTCGTTGGTGACAAGCAGTGCCAAGGTATGGAAATAATTACAACTGAAAACAACATCATCAAACAATAAGGACCTCCTTTCACTCTTGAAACCCACTGACATTGACAACCACTTGAGCCAATTTATCACTTCAGTCAAAAGCATTTGTCAGATGTTTACTATTCAAATTTCCAAAATCTAGTTCATTGCCAGTTAACAGAGCATGATTAGGCTCTCATCAGGAAGTCTTGGAATTGTGAATTCTGTAATTAGCTCATTTTGATGCATTTATTACACATTAGTTATTTATTCATTCATTAAATAAAGCAGCATAAATAATGAATTGTGGTAAGGAGCCAAACGAAAACAATCCAGTGACGATACGCATAAACAAAATAATGGATGATACTGTTCTCATTGCAAAACATTAGAAGAAACATTGTAGAGTCTGAGTTCAGAAATTAGAACTCAAGATGAACCAATGCAGACAATCAACAAACTTTCCCCCTTGTGCAAAGAATGGGACTCACATTTCAGTTTAAAAACACAACAGTTATTTGTTTAGGAATTGATAATTATTTTATGACTGGATAAATAGCCAAGGTTTATTTCTAAAGATAGTTAAAACTCTTAGTGATAGCCTAATAACATCTTAAGTCACACTCCTAAAAATACAAAGGGCTTTGTGATCTGTCAAGCTAACCTCCTTTAGCAACAATAAAGAGCTTTTGTCTAAATTCAAATTCGTATAACCACATCACACAACCACAGATGCATTGCAAACGATCCAATCACTGTCAAGTTGGAGTGGACAATTTGCTAGACCACTTTGACAAGGTCCACACAGATACAACCCTACGAGTCATCTTGTGCGATCCATTTGGAAAAAGCTTGGACCAGTCATTAACAAATATATCTTCAAAATTCATTTTAAGATGAGATGTTATCAAACTTTAAAACAATGTTTTGAACTCATAACCCACTACAGGAATAATATTGATCTTAAATATTATTCTGGATATAATATTAAAAGCGATGATGATGATCATTATGACGACAACGATCATTACGGTGATTAAGATGTCCTGTGAGGATGATGACATAGCTAAAGCAGTCAATACTACTAATTGTGCATGTGATTATTCAGATTTCAAAAAGTCAGGTAAGTGAATAATAGTAATAATAATAATATATAATGAGACATTAGTAAGGCATTAGGACAAACTTGGCTTTTATGAGAATGTAACCAATCAATGCTATGGCCATCATAATCAGGAAAAATTGAAGGATCCTCATTATTATTATTGGCAGCAACATTACTGGCAATTTAGCATTTAGGAGGAAATATTTATCACAATGACCTCCATTGACCTTTGGCCAAACCAACCAATTTACAATTATGGCTAATTTTATATTCTGGCAACAAAGATGTGCTCATTCATCATCACCAACATCATCATCATCATCATACAATCTCAGATTGTTATCATATAATCTCAGAATGTTTGCTATCAAACAATCTGGTGGCCCTAGGGCTGAACTTAAAGTCTAACTTAGGGATGTTTACACAATGATCCCTGACACCGTGGCATCTGTGTTTATGCTTAAGGGAGATTATATCTGTGAATATTTGTTTTTAAAAGCTTATCCAAAGTAAAAGTACTTGCATGTCTATGTTTGGGAAAATGTATTTATAATATTTATAAAGAAAAGGCCAATGCATATTTTCATCACAATGCCTAAGTAAATAAATGTGCTCCATTCATTACTTAACGAAAAAAGATTCATTAATCAGAATTTGCACTGACTTAAAGTAATTTTTATAGTATACAAAAATATCATAAAAATAATAAGGCTATTTCTCAAATGACAGGTTCCATTGTAGAAGAGACATCAGCGCATCGGGTACAAAATACAAACGCGCATAAGAGAATTGAAAAATTATCAGACTTTGCCAAAATTACGTAGGAAAAAGTTACAAATCAAGCTATTTTGTAAAATACAATTTAAAGTTATTACCATTATGACCATTACTAATGATAGCTCAGACATCCTTTCAGTTCTTCAATGTACATGGGCATGTAAGGGTGTTTATTGACTATTAACAAGCAGAACAATGACTCCCACACACCTCAGCTACTCAATCAATTGAGCTGCCTGATCAATAGACACGAGTTCTATTGAACACGTGTCACAATACTTCCCACTTCTTCACAGTTTGTTTTACATATATATATAACTTGTACATATTTGTACATAACTTGTATAATCTATAAGTCCACATTTTCAGTCTTTCTAGTGACCCAAAAAAATGTTTATCCAAAAAATAAAAATAAACGCAGACAAATATAAAAAAACACCTGTAGGAAAGGAATCTCGCTTTAATCAGCATTCAGTCAGAAAAATAACGAAAGTAGGAACTTCACAAAACAGTGGGAATTGAAAGATCAAAGGACAACCTTAGGTTTACGACCATCTGCCGTCGTCTCGTTGAACTCCTCCCCCAACTTGAACTTGATGATGTGGGTGGTCAGGGTAGTCTGCGATTTTATGACCACCTCGTCCTTCTCCACGTATATGATGACGTCCGGTTTGGCAGTGGCTCCGAGCTTCCTCATCACAAAGCCGACCTCTGATTTGGAATTGATCAGCGATGATGAATTTAGGAGAACCAAATAAATAACTAAAGGTCTTGAAGGTTTTTCAGGATATTGAGAAAAATATTTGTACACCTAACTCATTTTTACCTTCAACCCCCTTCATGTAACTAATTTAATAATTCATTTAATTTACTTATTACCGCTATTTCAAAGATGCAAGTTAATTAACAAATTAAATTATGTTTCTCCTACCGACGGCTTTCATGTACTCTTCGAAGTTTTCACTCTTTTCCAGTCTCCAGGTACCCAACAGGGATCCGAGCATATTTTGCAGGTTGACTTCTGAATCAGTTGCCATTCTTTAAACACCAGAGAACGTAAGAAAAACGAGAAGAAACAGCGCTCAAAAGCAAGCACAGCAGACACCCAGAGGACTGACAAAATGACGCAAAGCTCCACGAGAATCCCTTTATATTACCGCCTTCAGCTAGTATAATTTATGTCAGGATGAGGCGATTAGGAATGTGAGTTACAATATTTTAATTTAATATATGTTTTGTCATCAAAGATTTTTTGTAAATTTTTAAATGTCTAGTAATTAACTTTAACAAATTATATGAAATCTTAAAATTTTTATTTTGCAACTCTACAATAATTGTGTTGTTACTTCGTTTATATTTGCTATACAAAAAATTTTAAAGCGATAAGATATCATTTGATTATAAAACAGACTTATGCATGTAAGAAAAACATTAAGAATTTATTGTATCATTGAGCAGGTAATCAATACCTCATTTGCTGAACAAAAGTGGCGTCAGTCGTGCTTAAGTGCCATGTAATCCAGTTGCGATTAATTTTATTTAGTTTTTGATTCAGGCAGTTCCCAGGCATTTATTTTCCATTTATTACGCTGGTTTCAAGCGGCAGCCCCTTTGCAGTAAATGCTAGCGATCTGCCAAAAGTGCACAATGCTTCTGGCTTTTTAGTATCTTCTGATGGAGACCGTTCACCTTCTAATTTAACAGGGAGACGTTAAAGTGATTCCTGGCGTCAACTTTATGAGCGAATTAATCAAATTTGGGTGAGCCAAATCTACGAATGCACCACAATAATAAATTAAACAGACTTTATAATAGCATTTTATAGATTGTTAATGAACTAATTAAGTTTTTATTTGGCAACTGAAATCTTGGATGGGTTTACAACAAAAAGCCACATCATCAATACATGAAGCACCATGACAAGATGAGCCAAACCTGTGCTTAGTTTTCATAGTTTTCATCACCTTTAAAAAATTGCTACAAAATGGAGTGTCTCACATAACATAATTTAAGAACGAATCAGTCAACAAATCCCAAAACAATGACTATATTAATATTAAATTGTTCATGTTTGATGAGAACAATCGCTTTTAATTAAGGAATATAATCAATTAATTAATTTTTTTCCACTTTCTCTGAAGGTGAATAGTTACGTTGTTGAGTAGTTTAATCCCTTTTTTTGAAGGTTCTAATGCTGATCACTTCCTTTGCTTCAAAAGTCTGTTGGGTTGAAAAAGGTCAACAATGATTGAATGTAATATTTAAAATGATAAATTCAAAAATAAACAAATTACATAAGTAAGAAAGGTCATGTTGGATCATATGGACCATGTACCATATGGTTTCAGGATTGTTGTTTATTTGCTGATTTGGTAAATAAGGCTTAAAATAGTGCATTATAGCAAAGGGTTTTGTCCATGCTGCTACTAATTACTGAATAATATTAGCAGTAATAAAAATTACATGTAGAAATGGAATATTTAAATGATAATTTTATATTTTATTAAGTGGATACAAACTAAGACAGGACACCAACACAAACAAGCACATTGTCCTTGACCTCCCTCGTTATTGTCGACGGCACAACACCTTCACCCCTCTGGGTTTGGATCAACTTCCCATCTTTCAGTTCAAAAATTGTCTGAATGATTAGAATTTTATGGATTAAAATGCTTTTTTTTTAATTTAATGCATTGTCATAATTCTATATGAAGTTATTTCAATTTGAAACATTATGAACTTTTAATTAAACACGACTAACTAAATTCGAAATTGGAGATTGTATAAACTTATTATAATCTTGCTAATGAGCAGAACACAAAGCGCCTCCGACGCTATGCATATGGCACTCTAAAAATTAACTATTATTATTATTATTATTATTATTAATGATAACATAACCATAGTCTATGAAATTCAAGTGCAATTTAAAGTCCAGCTCGTGTTCAAGAGGTTACAAATTAGTTTTGTTTATGCACGATGAATGAAAGAGCTTGCTGTTTTTGTGATGCAACATCATTTTGGTTAATCCTAATAATAATAATAATATTAATTATAATAACAACAATAATACCATGTTATTAGCCATATTATCTATAAGTTGCCTCAGGCCAAAAGTGATAAATACCTGTATTTCTTCTAAGTTTGAAATCTTTTTATATATTTTTTAAAATAAATATTTAATAATTAAATAACTAAATAAATTTATTTATTAAGTAATTGAAAACCTCGTGAGATTGTTCTATAAACAATCACTTTCATTATTTTAAACTTACAACTTGTGAGAGTTACTTTAGTAATGTCAAATATTTATATAAGTTATATTATATAGTTAAGTTATATAATCATCAGTGAGGCACTCTGCTAAGATAGGAACAAACTTTTATATTCAGGATAGATGTCAGGCAATGCAATAACCAGATGCCAGTCAACACTCAGGGACCAGCTAAAATATCATTGCTTTTTATTTTGACACGAAAAACATGCAATTTATTTATCCAACCGATGCTATTTAGTAAGAAACAAACTAATTTGTGCTTAATCCATAACATGACTATTTAATAGTTAATTACTAAAACCAAGCTAATTATAATCAAGTATAATCACTTGACTGATTAATTAGCTTTTTTGTGACAATGCTAGGATGATGGGATCATAAGAGTCACAAGGTTCAGAGCCAATTGAGAAATTAGCTATTGCTTAGATTAGGTTCCTTTAAGAAGATGTTCAATGCATAACTCAACATGGGAAGACAGAAAGCCCTCAAAAGATATTTGAAGGGATGGAGCCATCTTAAAATTATATATCAAACTTTTCAACTGTTTTTTGAAAGTGTGCGTGCAAATTAGTCAGCACATTTTTTTTTACTTTCTTACTTTGAAAACAACAAAGGGTAAATACAGAAATCGTCATAGATTTACTAATTTAATTTATAATTTAAGGAAATTGAAGTGGGATCACAGAATAAGATCGGACTTGCGTCTTACGGCCATCTGGAGTGGTTTCAATGAATTCCTCTCCCAGTTTGAATGTGAGAGTATGAGTGATCAGAGGAACTTGAGCTCTGAAAATCACTTTGTCCTTGTCCACTGAGATGGTCAACTGTGGCTTGGCAACTCTCCCAATCTTCCGAATGAAAAAACCAACCTCTGGTAATGAATTTGAATACTGAATGATGATTGTGACAGCTTTAAATTGTGATTCTTTAAATAGGAAGTCTTTAGATCATAAGTAATTAATTTTTAATTCGATTTTAAGTATTATTCTTTGCATGTTATTGCGAGGCCAACCTCTTAGAATGCTCATTGTGTGATAGCTGATAAGAAGTTAACTTTTGTTATAAAAAGAAGCGTTTTGAAGTGTTCTTGTACAGAATTGTGCAATGCTTACATTACACGTGTATACAGAAATTAAGAGAAAACTTAGAGTTTCAATATATATA
This sequence comes from Hirudinaria manillensis, assembly GCA_034509925.1. Classification (NCBI taxonomy): domain Eukaryota; kingdom Metazoa; phylum Annelida; class Clitellata; order Hirudinida; family Hirudinidae; genus Hirudinaria; species Hirudinaria manillensis. The sequence continues at coordinate 10,728,334 of CM067527.1, forward strand.
TATCAGCTCAAATTGGGGTGATCTACAAACAAACAAATAAATAAATGAAGGATTAAATATTGTTGACTTGCCAACAGCTTTCATATATTCTTCAAAATTTTCACTAGCTTCGAGTCTCCAAGTGCCCACAAATTTTTCAAGCTCATTGTACAGAGAATCTTCTCTACCGGCGATACTATCCATGTGGGACTCGATATAGAACAGACAACAGCGGCAATCTATAGAAGCATAGTCCATTTCGTTCCCTTTTATGTGAGACTTTCGCTTAGTCGTGCAATCATCCAACTTGAGGTTAATAATAAAGGTTTTGTGCCGTAGACAAATGTTGCACTTGCAGAATTGAGCCAAGGACTGATTGAATTAACCAACGAGTGGGCACGAGAACCATATCCAGTGGCGAAAATGTTTGGGGTGCCCAAAACGTCCAGATTTGTGCCCTTGATCCGCGGTTGCGGTCCCAGTATCTCTGTTGGGCATCCAGCAACATCTTACAATCGCAAATATCAATGCACAATTCTTCCTCGTCAGCACCAAGGGCATAAAAGTTTCCAAAACCTAAGCAAATGTGATGGAGAACATGATGGACGTACAAATTTTCATTTCAAAGAAGAGTGCAAGAAAATGTTCAATTAAATCGTTTAATCAGTAGACCGCACGCATGACTGTAATCCATTCAACACCTGTACTGCAGATATTGGATAAAATAGTATCGTATCACCTAAAGTGCATTCCAGTTTTTATTAATGAGTTCAATATGTAATCCAACAAATCCATCATTGATATTCTGATGCATCTTTGGCGTCCCCATGCACCAGCGCCCGAGGCTAATGAAAATGAACAATCCGTTGCATTTCGTGTCCTTTAAATTTATAATTATATTTTAAAAATTTCTCTAAAAGATGCATACAGAGCTCCACCATTTAAGAAAGTACAGTGTGTCGAGTTGCAGAAGCATAAAAGGTCTTACGTAATTTGGCTAAAAATTCTCGGTTTTGGATTTGTATTTGAATAGGAATTTTTAATATGAATCAATGTTCAAGGAGTCAATGTTCTACTACTTTATAACAAAAATTCTATATATCATTAAATTGGGCATTTTACGATAAAATTAAAATATTCGGTAAAAAACACATTTCTTAAATTATATTTTTAAGAAACGGCTTTATTAATAATTTTAATAAATAAAGGGAGATATTGATGCTTTCGTGCTTTCATAGCTTATCGACTCCCGCCAACAAACATAAATCGTTTTTATTTGGATCAAAATTGTTGCAACGGAGTAGAGAAGATGAGTTTAACTTCGCGTTGTTTGGAGGTTAATTTGAACTTTTATTTTTGTTTGAAAACTTCGCTAATTCAATTTATGATATGCTTGTCCTAGGGGCAGCGTACTTTAGTACTTAATTTTTCTCAAATTTAATTCGTTAAGGTAATGTAATAATACATTTAGCACTGAATTTGGAAATGTTTAAAACACCTGTTATGCTTTCAGGGTATTATGAATGGCGTGGAATTTGACATGCCAATTGTACAAGTCCTGGTGAGAAATTTACAGCATTTAACATGACTTGATTAAATTAAAGAAATTGCATTATTAAAAAAGATGCGTTATGACTTACGATGCTAACGATATTTTCCAGTTAAATGTCGATGCTTAAGTTTATAATATTTCATGTGTTCATAATTTATGACATTTCATGATGTGCCTCTTAAATTTTATTCTGCTGAAAAAGTCCCAGATGCTTTATTTCTTGTAAAGTTATGAGCAAAACGGCTCAATTATGTAAGGTCTTACATAATTTTTCTGTTTAAGGGTCAGAAGAAAATTGCTTCTCAGCAGCAGTCCCCTGATCGTTACAGACTCTTGTTGTCTGATGGAACTAACACTGTTTCATGTAAGCTTTAATAGTGGTGCTTGTTGTAATAATACATGTTATTGTATTAAAATAAACTCTTCCTCTAAACCATTTTTAAGTCATTTTTAAACTATTATATGAAGATAATATTAGGTTCTAAATGTCCTAATTCATCATTTTGAAGCTCTTGTTTAAATTAATTTTGAAGATATAATAGAAATCCTTTAAATACCAAAATTTATTTTATGATTTTATGAAGAAAGTCAGTCATTTCTTTTTTAATAAACACAGCTGCCATGTTGGCCACTCATCTCAACAGCAAAGTGGCAAGTGGTCATCTTGACACTAATGCTATTATCAGACTGGACAAATATATATGCAACGTCATTGGACAAGAGAAGTAATAAATTATCATAATTATTATAATAAGTATGTCTAATAATGCAAATTCATTATTGCTAATGACTGGGCTGATGACATTGTATGTGGTCATCATTGACTGAATTTATTTCATTATTAATATAATTAATTTATTAATATAATTTATTTATGACTGAATATCATTGTCAATTTATTATAGCAAATGCAGTATTAATCTAGTAGCCAATTCCTGATTTTTCTCTTAATAGGAAAGTGCTAGTGATAATGGAGCTGACTGTCATGGCCACTCCAGATGTTGCTGGCGGGAAAATAGGAAATCCTCAGCCCTATAAGCAGTTGGAGCCAGGTGTCGGAACTAACAACATCGCCAACAACAACAATAGTTTCAACAACTACAAGGCTCCTATTAGCAACTACAATCCTCCTCCTAACAACTACAACAACCAAACGAGCAATGATTTCAGAGCTGGTTTTGGTGGCAGGGGAGCTCCGAACAACACCAACAACTCTGCTAATGCTGGCTTCGCAGCTGCACCGAGTGGAAATTATGGTCAGTCTTGGGTTTGCCATTAACTGATTTTTGATGAATTATTGCTTAATAATGTGCCGTAATCGATTATAAATTTGATTCACTATCACTATTTTCAATAGGTTTGTGTACGTTTATGCTGGTGATATTCCTTATATAAAATTATGCATTCTTAGGCAACTACCAGGATGCAAAACCTGCCCAGCAGAACACCTTTGGGAGTCTTCAAGGTCAGAGGGGCTTCTCAGGTGGGTCCAAGGTTAATGCCCACAGCAATCCAGACACCCCTTCCAGGATTTGTGCTATTTCCAGTCTGTCTCCCTATCAAAACAGGTGACCTATTTGTCATGCTTTCTATTAGTCAATTTAATGAGGTCAGTTATTGAGTAAAAGCACAAGTCTGGAGACTAACTTCTTATTCACTTATAGTTTTTGTTCTTTTAATATTTTTGAATTTTTTGAAAAAAATTTAGAAATTGTGCGAGCATTTAACTGTGAAATGCAACAAAGTCAATCATCAATCAAATCAGACTATATACTTTGACCTTGAATGATGACCTTTTAGATGGACGATTAAGGCTAGGGTGACTCAGAAATCAGCCATTAAGACATGGAGCAATGCCAGAGGTGAAGGACAGCTCTTTAGCATTAACCTCATCGACGAATCAGGTGAAATCAGGGCAACAGCTTTCAAGAATGAGGTCACCAAATTCTACAACATGATCGAAGTCAATAAGGTCAGTCAATTTACACTGATTGATTAATCAAAGACTTTATTAGAAAGTCTTAAAGTTTGTAATTACGATCGGATCCTCAAATTTCTAATCTCTCCTTACATGTGACAAGGTGGGCTTGTGGAGTTTTGCTTGCTGGTTTATTTATTGTAGACATGTGATATTTTTGTAACCATGGTCTGTTTACGAAACAACTCGTGCTACAGAACGTGATGCAGGGGCCAAATTTAGCTCACGTGGGACACCATGTTGACTTGCTGTATTTGTCTGTGGAGTTTGGTCCTTATGAAAAGAACTTGCTTTTTGATTGCTTAATTGTATGAATTATTTTAATAAACAATTGAGACAACAACTGGTATCAGGAGCAGGATAATAATGACATGGCTTCCATGAAAATTGATGAACTTCATGTGAAGGAGCGGAAGAACGAGTCGGAAGAAAAATGTTTGTCAACTGCTAGCGAGGAGGATCATTTAACCAATCAACATGCACAGTCCCTGAGTGAGGAAAGCCATGATCCAGAAAGCTATGAATACGAAGCAGAACTTGTGATAGGTAAGGCAAAGAATTTGGATGCTATTGGAAAGATGAAACTTCCCACATTTGATGGGACAGTCCCCTGGTCAAGCTACAAGAAACAATTTGAGGTGGCAGCCATAGTCAATAATTGGACCAAAGATGAAGAAAAAGCAGCAGCACTTGTGCTGGCCTTAAGGGGAAATGCAACCAAATTGCTCCAGTTTATCACAGACCCAATGGATTATAATGTCCTGATTAAAGCTATAGAATTGAGATACGGTGATGATGACATGGATGAAAAGAAACCGAAGGGTTTTGAGAATTTAAAAAGTCAGGACAAGACTCAACACTGCTGCTGTAACTGTGATAGTCATCTTCAAAGGAACTACACGAGGCCGAACCAGGGTACGACCCGTCAGCCTATGGCCTCTTTAGCTTCACTGACGGGTCGCGAGGACAAACGGGATCCATCCAGAGAACTCGAAGACGTTTTCAAACAACTGTCGTTGAGAAACAGGCGATTATATGAATACGAAATGAAGCTGCAGAGACTCGAGATGGAGAAGGAGACGATGCAGGGCTTCATCGATGACCTCAAGGCCAGCCACAAGGACAAACTCGAGTATTACCAGCAGACTCTGCAGGATGCAAATGCATCGAGGCTGGAGGCAGAGAAACAACTCGCAGAGAAACACGCTGAAATGGATCGTCTGAGAGAAACTCACCAGAAGTCACTCTTGCAAGCTTCTCTTGAGCATGTTAAGAAGCAGAATCAGGTTCTTTCTACGCAGAGTCGTGAATACAGGAATCTCAGGTGGATTAGGATGGAGGAAGCATTAGAAAGACTGGGAAGGAATAGGAATATGGAAGAAGATGTTATTGGATCAGAAAAAAAAGAGCCAAGTTTAGGGAGCACTGGGACACTGTGTTAACCTGTTGCTTTTGTACGAGTCAAATTCAGTCGTCGTTACGATCTTTTTGCTTAATTGTTTTAATAAACTATTGCAGCAAAATAATCGGACCGGGTCACGGTATATAAATCACTTCTTTTTTTACTATGCCAACAACGATCGACCTGTTGCAGGTCTACTTGCTCCGCAAGGCGATGGTGAAAGTGGCCAACAAGCAGTTTTGTACCTTCAACGACTACGAGTTGAACTTCACAGGAGAGACGGAAGTCATTCCGTGCGATGATGACAGCATGGTCCCCACCATCACGTTCAATTTTGTGCCCATCAAGAACCTCCAGGACATGCAGCCGAACACCCCCGTCGGTACGTCTAACGGATCAATTCGATTTTTTTTGGCACCTTGCCAATTCGTTTAATTTATGCGCGGTAACATAAAATGATGGTACCATTTGTATTGCATTTGTTGAGGTTTTGATGTTAGAATGTTTTGCAAACTTCTTTCTAAACTGGTTTGTAAAATAGAAGCCGAGCACGACCGATAAAGCGATTGATTAATTCGATCGGCAGATGTCATCGGAATTGTGAAGGAGTTCGAGGACATGAAGATAACTAGGAGTTCGCAGGGTGCAGAGTTGAAGAAGAGGGACCTCGTCCTGGTCGATCAGTCGCTGGTTCAAATCCGGTTGACGCTCTGGAGCTCCGACGTGAGTTTTCGTGGTTTTCCATCAGAGATTATTGGTAAGATCTGTTTAAAAATGGTACTGTGCCCGGTTGGAGGACAAAGTCATTTTTAATTAATCTTAACTTGTTGCAAATATTCTTTGAAAGTCTAAATCAGATTTTTCCTGATGGCTATGCTAACTGCAATGATCATGTATTAATACACTACTTAACAGGCAGAAAATTTTGATGGAAGTGGATTTCCTATTGTGGCTCTGAAGTCTTGCAAGCTATCAGATTGGAGGGGTTCGTTGTTGTGGCATAGAAACTACTATTGTTGTTCTTTTTGTTATTATTTGCAGTTATTGAAATCAATTATTCTTGTGGTTGTGTTTTGCCAGACTTCGTGTTCAATGCCCAACATTGTTCATAAAAAAAATCTCAAAAATCTCACAGGCAGGTCTTTGTCTCAGAGTTCAAACAGTCAGCTCTTCATCAACCCTGACATCCCTGAGAGTCACTCGCTGAGGGGCTGGTTCGACTATCATGGAAACTCTGCCAGTTTCATGGAATTCAGAACAGATGGACCCTCTCAAGCCGGTATGTTGTAAACCAAAACTCACTGTTAATTTGTGCATCTGCACTGGTATATTCTTTTGATTGATACTGTTATATCTATGTTCCTATTTAATGAGCTTTGTTAATACATTAAAAATCATTTTCTGTTGCTTTATGCATTTATTCTTGATAATCTGGACCTGCAAACTGCAAATTCAACAAACAGGTCAGGATGCTTGGAAGACATTTGAAGAGGTGAAAGCTCAGAATCTGGCCTCAGACAAGGCTGATTACTTCTGCGCTAAAGCAACCATTGCCACAATCAAGAAGGAAAACTGTCTCTACATGGTAGGAGCTGTTGTTGCTGCTTTTGTTGTTGTTTGAGTGTCGATTAGGATTTTACTATGGCAGGGTCATAATGAGATAAAATTTGATTTACCTCTATTTAATAGGATGCTTTAATTATTAAATAACTAGTTAATGGATTATTTAATCTTGAAGGCATGCCCAGAGTGCAACAAGAAGGTCATCGACAGTGGCAACGGCCTCTACAGATGCGAGAAGTGTGCCAAGGAACACAGCAACTTCAAGTGGAGACTCCTTCTGCAGGTAATTAATTATTAATGAGCTCATAATGCATAACCTAATGAGCCAATAGGTTAAGTGTAGGGTGCCTGAGGGTATTGATTGTTTGTGGAAAAATACAATACAAATGTTGTCATGATTAACTTTCTACAGTCACGTTAATCTGTTTTATTAATTTATTGTCACCCAATTGTTATTTGGGGCCTTTTTACTACCAAAGTTTGTTATGTCAGATGAACCTGTCTGACTTCACGGACAGCATCTGGGTGACCTGCTTCCAAGACACCGGCGAAATCATCTTGGGCACTAAGGCTGAGGAAATTGGCCAGATGAACGAAACGGTGAGACGTTGAGAATTACTGGTGATGATGTTGTTGAGGGATAGGATGACTTGGTATGATTAATTAGTTGATGGTAATAGTGGTTGATCAACTACTGATAAGGTATGCAAATGAAGATTCATTTAATAACAAATTATTGACTGAAAAAATAAATGTTGATTAATTGGCAACATTGGATATTAATAAGAATAATTTCTATTGCAGAACCCCAATGCATTTGATCAAGTTTTCAATGATGCCAATTTTTCCAGCTTCATCTTCAAGTTTAGGTCAAAGATGGAGACTTTCAACGTAATATTTTTTTCTAATCCCATTATTAATTAATCAAATTAATTTGATTATTATTATTAGTATTATCATAAATTAAATGGGAATTCATACATATTGATCTTCTTACAGGATGAGTCAAGACTGAAGACTATCTGCACTAGTGTAACTCCAATCAACTATGCTGAATATGGCACCAGAATCTTAACTGAAATTGAAAAGATGTTGGGGCCAATCTGAAGAGAAACTCACTAAAACTGAAAACTTAAACCTTTGATATATAAATTGTTAAAATACATCTTTAGTATTTTTTATGCACATTTGGCCATTTTAATAAAGACTCACCTGTATTCTTTGATGTTCAGGATTCATTATTTTTCCTAGTTATGTTAGAGTCATTGGGAATTTTGCTTCCAGCAGTTTCTTTCTGCTGTGGGGTTCAAGGGATTCGATGGGGCTTTTCCAGCTGGTTAGGTTCGCAGAAACGATGGGATTAAATTATATTGCATTGGAGGTTCTAATAGTCGCGTTATTATTATTATTGTTACTATTATTATCACTAATGATGATGATTATAGCTCTATGATTTATAAATCCTTATGTTTAAATTTGATCGGGAACCTTTGGGCTTTGTATGGTTAGGTGAAACGTCGGCTGTAGCAAGGTTGTCTCGTCGAATGGGTGGTACGTCGGTTTAATGATCTGACAATAAGCAGAAATGCCGGCATCTTTAGTGGCCAGAGATGGCTCATTTTATTTGAAAGGAGAAAAGATCGTCTTATTAAGCGGGGCCGTACATTATTTTCGAATCGTTCCGGAATATTGGAGCGAAAGACTGAAACAAGTTAAGTTTTGCGGACTCAACTGCGTCGAGACGTTAGTAACTGTAATTGTGAAGCTTTGATTCTCAGTTTATGTTGGATTCGATTATTTTAAATACAAGTTCAAACTTTCATTAGTTACGTGCCATGGAATTTGCACGAAGAAGTGAGAGGGGAATTCAATTTTTCTGGAATGCTGGATCTGGTGTAAGTAAGATGGTGAATTTGTGCAAAATAGATGGAGTGATTGTTATTTCATTTCTAGCGCAACGTTGGCCAGTTGATGCAATTAAAGACATTGTTGTTTTTGGAGATGTAATTTGTCATTTTTGAATTAGTAATTGGTCAAAAATTCAAAACAAAAAGTTCTTATGCGCTCATGCCTTTAGTCATACTTAAGTAATCTTTAATTTATTCAAATTTATTCAAATGAGCATTCAAATTGTAAGCAATCTTTGCATCAATGGCTTTGTCTCAATTTCCATAAGCAAGCCAACATCTGAACAAAGCATGTAATAGTAAAACAAAAATATAAAATGATTTACAGGACATTCTTGAAGATGGCCCATTACTTGGACTTGTATGTGATCTTGAGACCTGGACCATACATCTGCTCTGAGTGGGATTTTGGGGGCTTGCCCAGGTGACTTTGTAAATCTCAGGATGTAAAGAGGATTTATTAATATTTCAATGGTTAATAATGACAAATGTGTTGTAAATGAGTTACCAGGAGCAAGTCATGCAAAATATAAATATACTATTATTTTTAATTTTATTTTATCACTGTATTTAATTGCAACTATTTTCTAGTTCAAACTTATATTAAAGAAAATTTTAAGGATTAGCAGCAAAGTTTGTAACCAATGAATTTGATTTGATTTGATTTGTAGTTGGCTCTTGACTGACCCAAATATGAAGGTCAGGTCATCCTATAAACCTTTCCTGAATGCAGTGAAGAGTTATTTTGATAAACTCCTGCCTTTGGTAGAGGGTCTTCAGGTATGATAGTGATGATGATGATGATGATGATGGTGATATTATGATATATTCTATGATTTTTTTAAATATTTGTTAAAATTACCTGAAATTGCCAAGAGATCACAATATCCATCATGATTGTTTAATTAGGTTTAAATGAATCAACAGTCGATTGATGGTTGATTTAAAGATGGCCTGTAGGTTATGTTCTTGCATCTGGAGGTATCCACAATAGCAGTGATAGCCTCAAATCTCAAAAAGCATCAGAGAGGAGAGCTGAGCAGAGGATTGACTAGAAACACCTTGGATGGTGTACATCATGGATCTATTATACAATGTGATATTGATATCAATATTGGCTTTGATATGGACTTCGGCTCATAGTTCATTAATTTTTTGTCGGTTTTTAGTTTTTCCTGATTTCAGTCGACGTAAATTACTTGCTTCCAGCACGGCAAAGGCGGACCGATCATCTGCGTCCAGCTGGAGAACGAGTACGGTTCCTATGGAAACGACCGAGAGTACGTGAAGTTCCTCAAAGAGGTCGCAAAGAGTAAAGTTTCTTCGTCGATCGCCATCTCGAATTGTTTATTAAATTATTAATTATTAGTATTATTATTTATTATTATTTGAATTGTTTATTAATTAAGCATTTATAAACCAAATAATTTATTAATTAAGCATTAAAAAATGTTTATTTTTAATAAAATTAAAATTGATAAAATTCACGACTGGTAAGGTGGGTTTGTTGCTGCTTGCACTTAATTCTCTTTAAAATCCGATTAACTTGAGTGCAGTCCGTGCATGTTTGTTTAAGAGTAAGAAACTGTTAAAAGATTCTGAAGGAGGGGTCAAAGATATTAATTATAATAATAAATTAATTAGTGTAGTTAATAATAATAATAATAATAATAATAATAACTGTCAACAACCAGACTGTGCTGAGGAATGGAATTGAGGAGCTCCTGTTCACCTCAGACAACGGTGTTGGGTTGATGGGAGAGAGGCTGAGTGATGGTTTGTGACTTTATTTAGTTATTTGTTAGTAAATTGTTTGATGCTGCTGCTATTGTTGTTGCTGTTGTTGTTTTTGTTGTTGCTACTGTTGTTATGACAATGAATGACGATGATGGTGGTGATGATGATGATGACGATGATAATGATCATCCATCTCTTCTGAATCTTTAAAGTACTGATGACAACCAACTTCCAAGACATGGGTCAAGGTCACCTGATGCTCGAGTATCTCAAGAACTTGAAACAACCAGGGATGCCTTTGATGGTCATGGAGTACTGGACAGGATGGTTCGACCACTGGGGAGAGGGACACCAGGTCGTGCCGACCGAACGTACGAATATTAATTAGATACATTGATTATTAATTAGATCATGGATGGATTTTGATTGGTGAATTGGCAGGTTACTGATGGAGTTATTTTGTTAGAATCTCTTTAGTCAGGCATTATTTTGATTCTGTTATGTGGATGAGCATTAGTTTTGGCTGTTAATCTGTTAGTGATGACAACATATTGTCATTGCATTACACATCAGCAACACTAATAATAATTATAATAATATAATAAAATAATATAGTTATCCACAAATATCATCCAAATTGAATTAGAAATGAATTAATATTGTGAACATCGTTTGATGCAGAGTTTGAGAAAACATTGAACTGGATGCTGGACCAGGGATGTTCCGTGAACTTTTACATGTTCCACGGCGGAACCAACTTTGGGTTCATGAACGGGGCCAACGAGAATGACCCTCAGTCGACCTCTGACATCGATTATGCGGCGGACGTCACAAGCTACGGTTGGCACGGGGGGTTTGAATAAATGCATAAAAATGGACGAAATTAATATTAATTATAAATTAATATATGTGCGATTGTCAAGTAATCACAATGTCAAGAATAGTAAATTATTGTTATTGTTATTATTATTATTATTCTTATTATTATTATTACTAACAAATTAATTTGTTTGAATAAGTTAATCAGAATAATTTAACATTTCTTTATTTTATGGCAAAAAAATTATTTGCAATTCATTTGTTTTTTGTTTCTTTTTTTTATATCAAAATATGATCCGAATTACATGTTATTCTTAAAGTCTTCCATTGCTCAAACGTGACCTTTGAACCCAGATTACGATGCCCCCGTTTCCGAGTCCGGAGAACTCAACGAAAAGTTTTTTTCCATCAAAAGCATCCTCGGAAAGAAAGGACTCTTTAAGCGTTGGTTTTGTTGTGTTTTGTGATCGTGTATAACAGGTTTCACTTTCCGTTCCCCTTTCGAGGTTTCCGGTTGAAAATGAAAGTTGTTTGCTTGTATACAGAACTTTTTTTGGATTTGAATTTGTATGTCCGGCTTTGTTAATGCCCATCTTTTTGAGTTCTGAATTTTGTTTGTTTGTTTGCTAAAAGCATAAATTCGTTGGGAGAGTTCCATCAGTTTGATACAAATTTGCATTAAAGAGAATATTCTGTTAATGTTGAATCAAATGATTGATGACGATGATTACTGACTTTAATGCCACAATGATTTGTTTGTTTTTTTTTTTTTGCATATTTCAGTTGAAGAAGGATTCGTGCCACCCGAGAGAAATGAGTCGCATTCTTATGGTTGGATATCAATTGCTATTGTGATCGTCATTGTCATCATCATAATCATCATCATCATCACCACAACCACCAACAACGTGGTTATCATTATCATTATCATCCTCATTAGGATCAATAGAAGTACAGGAGTACATGCCTTTCAATGAAATACTTACCCTTGTTGAGGTATAAATTGATTTAATTTTATTAATTTATTACGATCGCATAGCTCAATAAAGCCAATAATTGAATGCGCATAACTAACCATGCCTTTCCTGCCAACAGGCAGTGACTTCAAAGACTCTGCTGTTCATGGAGAACCTGCCGATAAACAACGGCGGAGGTCAGAGTTTCGGTTTCGTTTTGTATCGAAAGGTCGTCGAAGAGAAACTGGAATTCCTGAAGGTCGTGGGCAGGGTCAGGGACCGAGCGATCGTGAGTTGATGTAAACGTTTGGCTTGTTTTGGTTTTGTTTGTAAAACTTGTTAAGATTAATTTATGATTAGTGTTTATTTATATATTAGAAAAATATAATAATAATAGTAGTCGTAATAATATTACTAATTGTAATATATAATAATAATTATTATTATAATATATAATAATAATAATAATAATTATATATACTAATAATACTAATATATTTAGTATATTATTTATTTATTATTTTATGATTATTTATGATTAGTAATTTAGTATTTTTTATTTAGTTTTCATTAAGTATAATATTTTCATTAATCAGTTTTTTTTCATTTTAGTTCCTCTTAAATAAAATGATCTTTGCTTGCGTTCCTGCTTGTGCCTCTGTATTTTCTGGCTTTGTGTGCCAAGTTTATACTGAAATGAATGCCTTTTTGAACACTGAGCAATGAATGTGCCTTTGATTTGATGTTTTTGGATGTAATGCTTCTTAATATTACTTTCTGTTGTGAGTATTTTAAATTGATGATGTTTTTCATATGATTTGATTGATTGATTGATTGATGATGCTTTTGACATTTGAATCCAATATTCGAAGTCATCAATAAAAGGAAATAATGCCTAAACAAACCTTGTCATTATCATCATTTCCGTTGTTATGATCATCATTATCATCATCATCATCAATAGATTCTGATCAACGGGCAAGAGGCAGCTTTTGTGGACAGCAAGTGCATGAACTACGGACTCAAAGTACAACTTGGAACTGACGATGAAACAGCAGCAACAACAACAACAACAGTTGTTGATATTTTGGTGGAGAACATGGGCAGAGTCAACTATGCTGAATTCAACAGTCCTATCCTCAATGATCAGAGGAAAGGTGATGATGATGATGATAGTTATGGTTCTATGGATGAGGATGATGATGATGGTGTTTGTGCATCAAGATTATTTGAAATGTTGATTAGATTACCTTATACCACATGGTTTATAACTCTAAATTATTTTTACATCTTTTATCTCAGCCTCATTATCCATCTTCCATCCATCCATCCATCCATTTATCCATCTTCCATCCATCCATCCAACCTTCCAGGAATCGGACTGGTACTCATCAACGACAAACCAGTTGAAGATTGGAGCATTTACCCTCTCGAGTTTAAAAGGAGTTTCATGAATAAGTTAGTAGTAATAATAACAATATAGTTTTGTAGGTTTACTTATTAAATTTTTTCTTAAAGTACTTTGCAATTATTTCAATTTGAATAATATTGTAATAATATTATTATTGCTCTGTTAATATTATTCTCTAGCTAAAATTTGTTGACCAATTTGATTTGGTAATTATTATTCTGTTGTGCTTGTTGTAACGTTATCATTTTGATTGTATTTCTTTGTGTTTTTTTTGGTTATTTTTCATATTTGTTATTTAAATTTAAAGATTTAAAGATCAGTATCTTTTCATAAGTTTACCTTTGTTTGTTATGATGTTTTGAACGTATAATTAATAAATAATTAATTTTTAATAATTTACAAATCAATTTAACGTTAAGTGCCATCTGCTGGAACGCCGTTGATATATGATGTTCTGAATGAATGTTGAATAAATAACAACAGCATGTCGTCATCTGAATCTTGGAAGCCATTTTCCAAAGATCTCAAATTGAAGAGTCCCTCTTTGTACAGGGCGACACTGGATGTCAACAAACCCACAAAGGACACGTTTGTGTCGCTCGATGCAAGTTTTCTGAAGTCCTTGTCGTTGCTGTCGTATTTCTCATGTTTATTCGTTAATTGATTTCATTTCGATTGTAATTGTTGATGTTTGTCGTTAAATCACGATTTTTTTAAAATCACGATTGTCTTTCAAATGTCATCGAGTTATTAATGATGTTGTTGCTGCCGCTGCTGTTGTTGTTGATATTGTTGTTACTGCTGCTATTCTTGTTGTTCTAATTGTTGTTATTACTCAAATCATTTGAAATGTTTTTCATTCTCTTCGTTTTATATAATAATAATAATAATAATAATAATAGTTAATTTATATAGCGCCATATGCATAGCGTCGGAGGCGCTTTGTGTGATATTCTCCTCTTCACATCATGCGTGATTTACGAGCCCCGTCGGCGCTATTGCATCTTTCTCGGAATCTCGACTGCATTTGTTTTTGTGGATTATATTCTATAAATTGTTGCAATTACTCTTGCTATGTAATGTCACAAATATCAACCATCAACATCACTAAATATGAAAACAATTATAAATTATTATACATTACAATTATTATATAAACAAGTATAAATTATTATATATAACAACCTCACAAACACATAATCAATCATTATCGATTATTTATTTTATTTTATTATTTATTACACTATTAATTTTATTAATAATTAAAATTCAAAGGGTTGGTGCAAAGGTGTCGTGTTTGTTAACGGCTTCAACCTGGGTAGGTACTGGGAACTCGGGCCACAGAAGACCCTGTACCTCCCAGGACCACTCCTGAAGGAAGGACTGAACGAGGTCGAAGAAATGAAGAATTTTAATTAATAAAAATATTTATAAATAATTCATCACCACCATCATCATACCATAAAGTCATCAACATAAAGCATATGTATTGCTAGGCAGATGGTTATTGTTGTAACCGTGCAGCAATAAAAGAGTATTAAATAATAATAATATAGTATTTTAATAATTATAGAAAATAATAATATTATTATATGATTGAATTAGTATTTAATAGTAATATTTATTTTAATTATAATGCTAATTACACTAATTAGTAATAAATTTATTATTACCTGCAGATCATAATCTTCGAGTTGCACAGACCGTCCAATGGAATCGCCTTCGTCTCAAGTCCTGACCTCGGTGACCCCGTTAGGCACCAATCGAACCTCCCTGCCTCTGCCAGGGCTCAGCTGTTCTTGCTGAGGAATGCCCTCAAGATGGGTTCCTGGGTATGGTCGGTCATGAAGCCGTTTGTGAAGTGAGAGACGGGTTAGGGTTAGGGTTAAGAGCAAGGGAAATGTGTGTTGAGTTGAACTTGTGAGTTATTGTTGTTGTGATTAATAATAACGACAATATTATTATTATTATTATATTAATAGTTAAGCTTTACCAGTGATAATAAGTAAATAAAATTGTTAATAGAATTATTATTAGTGCTTTGGGAATTGATCTTCAATGCCTTGCTTTGCTTACTTGAATTTAGCTCTTGAAAAGTTGAAAGTTATGGACTTTGTCATTTGTTGTTTGTTGCGTTGTTATTATTATTATTATTTCCGTTATTATTATTATTATTATTAATGTCATTGAGGCATTCCTCGGCAAGTACCAATGATATCCATTAGATGATAAAAATAATGTCCAAAATATGTTTGCAAATATGAACGCAAGGCTTCTTTTTGGGTGTTTTTGAGCCAAATGTTGTTTTCTGGACATTATTATGATATTATTATTATTATTATTATTATTATTATTATTATTATACACATTTTTCCTGCTTCTTCTCGGTCTCACAGCCGGTGATGAATGAATGCTGAGCACTACCAGTGCTCTCAGCAATTCACCCAAGAACTTTTCGAAGAATGTGGGCAGTGCCCAGCAAGGAGAACTTCTGAATCTCCGAAGTCTTTGGTCGTCCTGGTATCAACTCTACATACTTTGTAAAGTCTTTTCTTAGCGTTCCGAGCGCTCCTACAATTACCGGAACGACTTTAGACTTTTTATTATTATTATTATTATTATTATTATTATTATTATTATTATTATTATTATTATTATTATTATTATTATTATTATTATTATTATTATTATTATATTACTTAATTGTTACAACAACATCCCACTGAATGTGAATTGTTTACTTGCACAGCACTTTGTAATTCAATTATAAATTTTAATTATCATAATTTTATTGTAATTACTGTAATTTTCCATAAAAAGTTTTTTGTTTCTTTTTTACTTCCAATTTTTATTTTACAACATCTTGTATAACATAATCATCATGTCTTATGCTAAGGAGATTAAAATCATCATCTTCGTCGTCGTCGTCGCCATTGTTTTATTGAGTATTGATGATGATGATGCTTGAAATTGTACTTAATTCAAATTGTTTTTTGACTGCAAAATTTAAATGGAATTTGATCATTTTGAGTTCTTTTTATCGTCACTGAGAATTCACGGAGTTAATGGGTATCATCGTGACTTTGTGGAGAGGTTCTGGTTAATTAATTACTTAACTAACTAACTAATCAATAATCTAGTTAAAGTGGATGAGTTAAAATTGTAGGAATCAATATTTAGAACCTTAACTGTGCTGTGATGTTTTAAAATGAAGGATCACATCTTGACTTGAGCTTTCACGAGATCATGGAAAGATTTTATTAATGAGCATATTTGACTAGTTTAGTGAAAGAAAAAGAAATTGGACTAAGTTTAATTTGAATAACTAATGAGTTTATTATTATTATTATTATATAATCTTCTGGATTCTGAGCTCTATTGCGTTCATTGTTGTTCTATGGATTTGTTCATTGCAGATGGGAACCATAGATACACTAGTTTTGCAAGTAACAGTTAAATTTAAGATCTACAAGCGCGTGGGCAAGCTGTCGTTTCTATAGAGTTTGAAAAGGTATAAATCGTGTAAGAATTTGAAGAGCAAGAATATTTTTGATTCGACAATAAATAAGCCTTGAAATTGAACGTGACAAATCGATATGTCAATAATTCTTCTTATTGCGCAATAGCTACGATTAGAAACGGATACTAAACACACCCACTATAGGGAAAGACTTTATGACTTTTACTTTCTGAAAAGTAACGAGTACTCCGGCAGGACACGTCGAGGGAAGAGCCTGTGGCATAATGGTATTAGAGCTAGACCATTCCGAGTCACGGTATTTCGTTGCGATCAGCAATTGGCATCGCAGTTGGGGGAAACTATGGCGCAGTTAGAGTTGTAGCCGCCGTTCATCCCAGTTTCCCCTAACCAGAAGTCGAAATAATCGTCATCCATTAGCATCCTCGATAGAGAGGCCACTTGGTTTATGCAGCCAGGGCCGGGCTGGAAATGGTTCTGCTCTGCCCTTTCTGTGCCGTGGTCGGTCCGTAGTTGGCAGCTTTCTGAAGGTCTGGGGACTGATTTCACAGTCCCATGGTGTCTCGACGCCCGAAAATCTGTCGCATCTAATGCGAAAGTATTATCTTTCGGAAATTCCCTTTCAGTCCGGGTTTTACTTTCGATCATTGACCTGGCCAGACATCCATTTGTTTGACAATTGACCTTCTCTTCCTCCTCCTCCTCTTCCTCCTTCTCCTCTCCATTGGTTGAAAGATGAACACGTGATGATGGGAAGGAGGCTGTCTGTAAAAATATCGAATCGACAGCTTTCGATGGGATAGAATTGGAAGAGGTCACGGGGTCATCTCCTCTGACATCGGAGGAATTCAGTTCGGGTTCGGAGAGGGTGCTTGACTTTTGACAGTTGGTTCCAATCAATTCCTTGTTGATCTTGTCGTGACCAGAAGAAGCCATAAGTGGTGCAGAATTTGATTCACCTCTGTTTTGGTAAGCTGCTGTCCTACTTGTTGTTGTTGTCCGGTACGACATGGGGACAGGTTTCACCCTGTAAGGGCTGAAATTCGATGACCGGGGCAAGAAAACACCATTTTGATGGACGCTGGAGTAGCATCCGACCGATTGTATGACTGAACTTTGCTGGGCTTTCGAGGGATAAACTGTTCTCTGATCTGGAGCCAAGTCTCCGTTGGGTCCTTGATAGCAAGGGTTGACCAGACATGGAGGAAGTGGATTGGTGTTTCCATAGCAACAACTGTTTTGAATCATCCGCTCGTTGTTGTCGTCGTAGTAATGAAGGCTGAATTGCTGTACTTGTTGCATGTCCTGCGGAGTACTAAAGTCTCGGTGATAGTAATACTGCGGTCCTTGAAAATAGGGATGGATTGGTCTGGATTTCTGAATTAGAAAAGATTTGAAGTTCTCGTCGTAGTTATTGTTATTATTGTTGTTGTTGTTGTTGAGAGGATTGTGATTTTCTCCGTAAATCTCAGAAGGGTCGTTCCTGAATACCTCGTAACCTTTAAAATTCGTCTGGATCTGCTGTGGGTTTGTTGCAAGCTGCTCGAGTTGACACCCGGCGTTTGCCCTCAGCGTCGGATAAACTGACTGCTCTATGCAGTCCAACCCTCCGGTGAACGATCTCAACTCTCCGGCTAAGTGATCGAAATTCATCCGTTTCGAGGCGACTCTAATTACAGATTGCTGATTCGACCTTCCGGACTGACTTCCAAAGAAAGAGGTTCGACTTTCGAATGCGGCGTCGGCGAATTCTTCGTCGAGGAGGAGCTTCTTGGCCGGGAATTTCTGCGCCGTCGGTGATGTTTGGCCGATCTCTTCGACCGTGCCGGAGTTCGACTTCCTGTAGTACTCCAGCCGACAGCTGTTCATCATCTGCGTTGGATAGACGGAGCCACCGTTGAAAGGTTGAGTCGTTTTTGAGACGCTTTCGGAGTTTCTAAAATTTATGTTGTTGTCTGAGCAGATGTTGTTGTTGCCGTAGTTGATGGCGATATTGTTGTTGCTGTTATTGTTGTTGACGTTGCTGTTGTTGTTTATGATACAAGAGGCTCGCTTTGATTTCTTTCCAGTTTTGTTGCCGTTTCTCTGGACTCCATTTCCGTACAAATAAGAATCCCTCCCTGAGGTCACTTGGTCCACCTGGAGTTGGAGATGTCTTGCCTGGATCTCGCTGGATGTCGATAGATTAAGGAGGTCAAATTTATTAAATAAACAGTTAAATAACGAAATTACTTTAAGGGGTAAAGAACTTATTTATTATTGGATATCAAGATATATTGGATAAAAATCCTCTTAAGCGACCACATCAAAATCGTTATCTAAACAAGATATTTTTAAAAATTGTTGTATAACAAGTATATTAAACACATTGCTAATTATTCCTCTAACCATATTTTAAAACCTATTTGAAACTATTCTAAACTAGGTCGACTCCTCCCACTCGACCTACCTCATGACGTAGGTGACGCTGACGACGCAGTGAGGCCTCGAAGATCTGCTGTTGTGGACGATTGTGGCGTGACTCTGCATCCAAGCCCAGCCACCTCCTTTAGTCAGGAACCGGAAGTATTTGGTAGTCACCTGACCTTTGCTGAGCACTGAGGGCGTGGTTAAGGCTTGTTATTAATTAACTCGTTTAAATTATTAATCATTAGCTGATAACTCATTGGTTGGCCATTTTGAATCTCTGAGGGAGTGAAACAGGTTAAAGCTACTTAAATACAATGGTAATAGACCATTGGTCTGCAGTTTACAATTGATGTTTGCTTATATCGATGATGATGATTTTAGTGATGATGATAGATGATGATGATGACGACGAAGACGACGACGGTGACGGTGACGGTTGTCATTGAGGAAGTAAATCAGCAGACACTCACAGGACATAATCAGGGATCTAAGGGACGTGGAGTCTCCCTCTCCCCTCTTCAAACCAACCCTAACCCCGAAACTCTCCCCGATTTATACTCAGAGTCAACAATTATTTCAATTTCGACACAGCGAACACCCAAGGTGCAACATACTCACGTATGTGATGGGCATATTGCAGGGACGGTGCGTCGTTGGCATGCACAAATCTGTATAGAGTCTTCTCCACGAGTTCCTGGGGTTCGTAGCCGGTCAACTGGGACACCCTGGCATCGAGGAAGATCAACTTCAGGTCGAGACTGGCCCTGAACATGAACATGTTGCTGAACAGGCGTATCTCCGTGGCCGTGCTGCTAGGCAACGAGTTGCCAATGGCGACCAGACCGACGTGTTGTTGGTAGCAGTGTTGTTGAGAGGCATTGTTGCCGTTGCCGTTGTTGTTGATGTTGTTGTTTGGAGTGGATGGATGCGAGCTGGAAACGCCGTTGGTCGTGCTCGAGGAGGAAGAGGAGGAGGAAGAGATGTTGCTGGTGTTGTTGTTATTGATGTTGATGTTGCTGATACTGTTGCTGTTATTGCTGTTGTTGTTGGTGAAGTAGTTGCTCGGAAAAAGGCGAACTTTAAGGTACCCGCTACAATGGATGACCTGGGAGAATGAAAGATTTAATTTATTTTATCAATTATTTATTCAATAGTTCGTTCATTCATTCATTCATCAATCAATCAATCCGTTCATTCGTTCATTCATTCACTCATCAATCATTCGCTCGTTCACTCATTCATTCAGTCTTTCTTCCAATCACGAAGTTACCTTGAAGCCGCTGGATGTGAGACCGGCATTTCTTTTGGCAAGAACGCATTTCATTCTAACGAAAAATGATCTGGAAGCTTCGCAATCTGGATATGGTGACGAAGGAGATGATGATGACGACGACGACGATGACGATGAGCATAATGATGATGATTATGGAGGAGATGATAGTGATGCCGTCCTATTATTTCTGCTCGTACTTTTTTTTTGCAGACTTGCTTCATTTATAAATCACCGGCCTAAAGGTGACACGCGTCAACTGTTGGACGTCGTGGTCGTCATCGTTATCATAACCATCGCTCATGATCACTACCATCATCATTACTCTCCTAATTACTATCATTATCATTATTGTCTTTATCACAATCATCACCATCATCATCATAATCATCAGCTTCTTCGTTATTACAATCGTTGAACGAACCATGGACATGAAATTGACTTTCGGTTGGAGCATGAAAGGAATTGAGCAGAGCCAGCATCTCTTCGTGGTCGTCGGGATGGAGGTATTCGTAGATGTTGTTACCTGTTAACTCCACCTGTATAGGGAGCAATCAACCGTGGAAAGCACGGATAAGATAATGATGATGAAGACGACGACGATGGCGAGTACAATGAAATGCTATTGGTTATAAATCAGTCGACACGCTTGGTAGTTCAATGAGCATCTTCCACGCAGCGCTAAACAAGACCCAACCTGATCAATACAGGTGTCGTTCGCTCACAAATCAATTCACCTGTGAGAGTCCGAGATGAACCGAAACCGTTTCTGAAATGTACAGGATTTTCCCGTCCTGGCCGATAACGAAAACGAAACCGTCCAGCGTCTGTAGGATCTGAGAACCCAACTCCTTTTCTCGTGAAGTCAACTGGGGCATCATTCTACCCCATCCGTCACCCAAGCCTAGTGATCGATTGTTATTATAATAATAATATTATATTATATTGTCTGATATTGTAATAATAGCAAAACAAATATTTAATAACAATATCAAAAATAAAGCCGGAAATAAAAATCTTATTCATGCTGCTGTAATTTACCTTAATGATATTTCAACAAGTCATTTATTCTCGGATTAGCTTTTGACATCTCAATTCAATGGGATCGATGGAAGGACGGATGGATGGACGGATGGATGGATGGATGGATGGATGGATGGATGGATGGATGGATGGATGGATGGATGGATGGATGGATGGATGGATGGATGGATGGATGGATGGATGGATGGATGGATGGATGGATGGATGGATGGATGGATGGATGGATGGATGGATGGACGGACAGATGGACGGACGGACAGACGGATGGACGGACGGACGGATGGATGGATGGATAAACAGATGAATGTATTGAAAATAGAACATTCATTTCAGAAGAAGAATAAGAATTGACACAATGATTTAAGGACGACGTCAATCGATTCAATCCACTCAATTTATTCTCAACGACTTTTGGAAAATAAAAATAAAATCATTTTAATATTATATTCTTTGTTTGTGATAGACATTAGTCGTTTGTCTATTCATCTATCTGCGCTTATATTTTTGGAAATTTTAATTATTTCGCGATGATTATGAAATTTACAAACTTTGGCGTCACTAATTTGGATTAACAGGTGCTAAACTTCTGGATCGACGAAAGTGTTCGTCCCCGCTTAATAAATACTAAAAATCTTCAATCTGCCCACTCCGCCACCCATCCACTCACTCACCCAATTCTACCCACTCCAATCCACTCATGTCAACCCCTTGTGTTGCAAACGTTTCACCTTTATCCAATCTTTCAATCCTATACAATCCATTCACTGGTCCGTCCATCCATTCATCCATCCATCCATCCATCCATTCATCCATCCATCCATCCATCCATCCATCCATCCATCCATCATCCAACCACTGACACACCATTTCCCAGTGCATAAGTACTGTCTCCTTACATCCATACCATTCAATCACTCCCTCATTTTCGCCCAAATCTTTCGCCCCCTGTCGAGAGAAGAATAAAGAAGCAACAGTAACAGCAACAGCGAAAACAACGTGAACTGGAAACTGGAAATAAAGCGTGCGTCTTTCCAGCGGTTAAAAAAAAAAGAAGATTTTTTTTAATTCGGTCGATGTTTTATCGATGCGAGTGGAGGCGAAACAATTGCTCTATCTTCGCCCGATCATCGATTATCGCCCTTTTTGTGTGAAATATAACATAAAACATTAAAACATTAAAAAAAATTGAAATCAATCGAACAATTTAATAATTGTAAAATTGTCAGAAATGAGTGACAAATATTTTTAAATTTTTAAATTTCTAAAGCTACGAACAAAATTAAAATGACGTCATGTCCGACATGTTGAAAACCGAAGATTATGAATCGATAGTAAGTTTCGAGAAGACGTCAACATTTCACAATTGAAGAGCCCGCGTCACGTGATTACGTCAATAATGTATTTTATTGTGTAATTTTAATTACAGTCTTTGCCAATAATCTATTATCTGGTGAAATAAAAGTTATTTTTAAATTTATTGTTAATAATATTATTATTATCTAAAGTTTCTATCGTTTTTGTTATCGTCGCCATAATCGCCATCATCATCATCGTCGTCATCATTGTCGTCGTCGTCGTCATCATCGTCATCATCGTCGTCGTCGTCGTCATCATTTTTCTTATTTGGCTTTTTATTGTTGTCGTAGAGGGAGCAGTTTTTGTTTTTGTTATCTGTTGCGTCTCACGAACGAATTGTGCCTCAATGACGTCATCATCCCCACAATTGGACACGTGATCAAGTGTGTGCACGTCAGATTTCACGGCTGATTTATAACTGAGTGGGTGGATGGTGATTGGGATGAGTAGATGAGCTAGTGAGTAAAGGTTGGGTAGATGAGTGAGTGATGGTTGGGTGGATGAGTGAGTGAGTGACGATTGGGTAGATGAGTGAGTAATGGCTGGGTGGATGAGTGAGTGAGTGAGTGACGGTTGGGTAGATGAGTGAGTGGTGGTTGGGTGGATGAGTGAGTGAGTGAGTGAGTGAGTGAGCGAATGACGGATGGGTTTATTGCTTCTGAATAAAGATTAAAAGATCGATTATTATTTTTTTAAAATTATAATTGCTTCATTCAAGAACTAAGATGATTATTTAATTGGGAATATTTCAATTTTTTTAAATTCAAAGAATGTATTAAAGTGATTAATGGAATATTGTTTAATTAGATTATTAATATGATAACATTGTTATTGTCTGCATAGTAAGTAATATTATATTTTCCTTATAATAAGAACGAAATTGGTAATTAAAGTTTAATTAAAATTATTTTCATCTTTATGGAGACAATGCCACTAATATTTAGCCCGCATAAAATACAGTACATATATTACATAAATAATTATATATATTTATTGATTAAACAATTATTAAGGGATTATTATTCTTTTTTGATCGTTCATTCGAATTCCTCTTTTTATTGTCAACTTCCTCTTAGCACACCATCTCGGCCTTCTTTCTTTTCGCACTATCCATCCATCCGCATCCGTGGATCGATGGAGCAGAGAAAGATGACAAAAGATGAATCAATCGCTTACTGCTTTAATAGGGATGTAAGAACCACTCACTTGCTCGCTCGCCTGCTCACTCGCTCACTCACTCACTCACTCACTCACTCACTCACTCACTCACTCACTCACTCACTCACTCACTCACTCACTCACTCACTCACTCACTCACTCACTCACTCACTCACTCACTCACTCACTCACTCACTCACTCACTCACTCACTCACTCACTCACTCACTCACTCACTCACTCACTCACTCACTCACTCACTCACTCACTCACTCACTCACTCACTCACTCACTCACTCACTCACTCATCCACTCATTCACTCATTCACTCACTCACTCACTCACTCACTCACTCACTCACTCACTCACTCACTCACTCACTCACTCACTCACTCACTCACTCACTCACTCACTCACTCACTCACTCACTCACTCACTCACTCACTCACTCACTCACTCACTCACTCATCCACTCACTCATTGAGCTACCCGCTCATCCGCCCAGAATATTTATTTTGATCTCAGCAATCTGTTTCTTACCCTCCTTAATCTCATAACTGGTTTCAAGTTGTTTGTTCTTTTTCTTCCATTCTTGTGCTATTCACACGATTAGCAGGATGACCATTACACCCGTCCGTCCGTCCAACGGACAATGTCCATTCATCCGTCTATCCGTCTGTCTCTCCAATGGAAACTGTACATGCATCCGTGCCTCCGCAAGTCCGATCGTATGTCTACTCCGATCCATCAACCCATTTGTTGATCCATTCAGACATCCTAATTTACGAATATTGTAAAGGGAAGATGTGCAAAGAATAAACTGACGGTGATGACGTTGATGATGATGATGATAATGATGATAAGGACTTAATGACCGTACAAGATGCGTCGTTTAAGTGCCAGAGTTGACCCGCTGACCCCACGAATCGAGGCACGTACACCGCATTAACATCATCGTAGTCGTCATCACAATCATCATCATCAACACCATCTTTGTCTCCATCACAAGATTCTGGTTTTCATTGTTGTTACAAATTTTAGTTATTATAAATATTTTATTAATTATATCATTGTTAATGTTGTTAAATATTTTATTTGTTATTTATATCTTTGGTTTTTAAATTGCAAATTACTGAATTTTTGTCATTTTTCTAATTGGTTTATAAACCGGATGTTACTATCTCTAGCTAGGATAACATTTGCATATTAATCAGTATTTATTTAAAATATTTTTTATGATAAATAACGGCTACTTAATATGCATTCCCTTACATTATTCATGCGTGCTCTCGATGTGAATTTAAAATGAGCTTAATTAATTTCACCTTTGAATTGTACACCTCATTGGTTACCACGCTTCTGACCACGCCTACGTCAGAAAATAGAAGCCAATAAACGAAAGCATACCGTGAGTTCCAGTAAACATGCGAGTCTAATCACTATCATGACTCTTGTTAATGTTAACTTCATTTCTTTATAACAAGGAAGGGTGAAAGAAATATTTTTTTTTAAATTATTTTATTTTTATTTATGGTATTTTAATTAATTTTAAATTATGGGTTCATTTTTTGTAGCTTTTTGAAAAATATGTTTAAATACAAAATGTGTTTTTGTGCGATTCGCAGACTCGTGCGTCGTATGTCTTGAACAACGTAGACGAACTTGAAATATGTCGTTGCTCAAACAATAACAACTTACTATAAAGCATGTTTCCATGACAACGTCAACATTTATGCTAATCGATTAATTTCATTCATTCACTATCTCAACATTACATCCATCCATCCATTCATTAATTTATTTATTCAACGTTCATTCATCCATTCATCCATCCATTCATCCATTCATCCATTCATCCATCCATCCATCCATCCATCCATCCATCCATCCATCCATCCATCCATCCATCCATCCATCCATCCATCCATCCATCCATCCATCCATCCATCCATCCATCCATCCATCCATCCATCCATCCATCCATCCATCCATCCATCCATCCATCCATCCATCCATCCATCCATCCATCCATCCATCCATCCATCCATCCATCCATCCATCCATCCATCCATCCATTCATTCATTTATTCACCGTTCATTCATCATCTATTCAATACCCAATTCTTTACAATTCTACCCGGTAAAAAGTGAAAAGCAGTGAACTTCAAAATTCAAGTACAAGTATCTAATTGATAACACGTACTTAAGTACGTGTAAAACATTTTAAAATTAATTTATAGATATTTAAAATGAAAAGTAAAATGGCTGAAATCCCTTTTTTTTAAATTTATGTCATTTATGTCAACCATCTTCTGCAATTAGGTACTCAGAATGTTTATTACGTATTATACTTCGGTATTATGCCAACATGTGTTCATTCATCGTGTAATTGTTATTGTTTTGTTTGCGTCACTTTGCTACGCCTTGCACGGGTATTTCCTTAATAGAATCTTACTTCGTTACAGTATCGAGTAAAAGTATTGGGACATTTTCCAAATATTTTACTTTTTCATACGAATATAAAGTACTTCGTTCCTAACATACTCGTATTAAGTATTAGCGTTACTTTTACTTCATTGTTCCGAACAAGGCCGACTGAAGAAGAACAAAACTACCGTCTGGGAAGAGCATCCTCATCTTGAGGTAACTGGTGGTCAGTCTAATTATGGAAGCCTTGTCCAATTGGTTGGTTATGGCGGCCGGAAGTGGGAGGAGCTTGGCGAGTTCGTAGAATTCCGTGTTCTCTTTTTCCCTTCTCGATCTAGCTGCGTTCTTTGACTTTTCTTTCATCTGTGGAAAATAATAAAAAAAAAAAGTTATTATTGTTATAATTATAATTATTTATATTATTATTATTATTATTATTATTATTATTATTATTGTTATTATTATTATAATTATTTATATTATTACTATAATTGTTATTATTATAATTGTTATTATAATTATAATTATTTATATTATTATTATTATTTTTATTATTATTATTATTATTATTATTATTATATTAAAAGCTATGGCCGTGGGAGTTTCCTTTATTTACATTTGTGATAAAGCTTTTGAAATTGTCGGGAAGTTTTGCTTCTAAAAATAACTCCCGACCCTGGCTAGCCGAACGACATTAAATGTTAATAACATCAATTTTAACATATTTTATCATTAATAACATTTATTATTATTATTAACATTAATAATTAATAATAATAATATAATGATATATATAATAAATATAATAAATATCAAATAATGCCATTGACCAAAAGTATCGATCGTTGCTATAGTAACCGTAAAATTTTGAAACTGATTAGCATAATTTATTAACGAATCTTCCATCCAATCATTTGCAAGATGTGATTGTTTATCATCATAACATCATCATAATTTATGCAGTTCAACTCATGGATATCATTCCGTAACGGGTCGCAGATGTTTGGCACGTAAGGGTCAACTTGACCTTTGACCTTCTCTTGGGGTTTCCACCGTGCTATTAATAACACCAAGCATCAACAAAGTCAAAACATCTGCTAGCATCAAATGTTTAAAATCAATTTCAATAATTTTATTTTTATTCATTTTATTTCATTTAAAATTATTTATTTCAACGATTTTTAAATTAATTAATTAATTTATTTATTGTTTTTACGGCTTTTAAAATTATTATTGCAATCAAATGTGATATTCTTATCAAGGAAGGGTTAAAATTGTCTTTCTAATTTTAAACGAATACTCGGAAAGAGTGTGTCATATAAGATCATCATCGTCGTCATCGTCATCATCATCGTCACCGTCGTCATCGTCATCATCATCACCGTCATCGTCCTCATCATCGTCATCATCACCTTCACCACGAATAAAATTATTTATCGTACCAATAAGATTTATAAGGATTCTTTTTATAACGTGTTTGATCAAACCCGCCAGACCCGATACCGGTGCTGTGGCGATGATGATGATGATGATGATGATGATGTTGACAATGACTACGACGATGATGATGACGACGACGACGGCGACGACGATGATGATGACTATATCGATAATGACCATTACCGACAGTTCAAGGATTGCGATGATGATGGCGATTATATTGATGACGACGATGACTATGATAATGTTAATGATGATGATGGTATCATGGTGATGACGACGAAGACGATGATAATGCTGATGATGATGATGACGACGATGACGTGTGGGACCAACCCTAGAGAATGAGCGGCTAACCTGAGCACACAAAAGTGTTTGGTTAAAGATTTGATGTTATTTTCATTCACTCCTTCAAAAACCAACAACAATACTAGTAATAATAATAATAATCATCATCGGCATCATGAATATTAATGTTTCTGATAATAATGATGATGATGATGATGATGATGATGATGATAATGATATTAATATTAATGTTGTTGTTGCTTTATTATGACGGCGTTGCAAACGCTTTGCTGTAAATTGCCATTATTATTGTTGATAATTATTATTCATTAATATATATTTTACAATGATTTGTTAATTGATTTTATTTATCGTTATAAATACAAGTTTAAATTTATTTTATGAATTACAGATATTTAATTCATCAATTTTTAAATTAATGTGTTTATCCTTGTTTTAACGTCTTTTAAAATTATTAATGCCATCAAATGTGATATTCTTATCAATGAAGGCTTAAAATTGTCTTTCTAATTTTTAGCCAATATTCGGTAAGTAATTTATAATTTAGTTCTCTTGAGACTTTACTTTTTACATACTTTAACCACACATGCCCAACTGCATCGCTTTTAGACTTATTTCAAATGTTACGACAAATGTCAACGATCGACACTTTAAATATTATTTATTATTAATATAATTAATTATATATTTATAATTATTATTTATTATTAATATAATTAATAATTATTTAATATCATTTGAAGTATTATTAAGGTGTTTATAATAAAAAGCTTTCATGAAGTCCTGAATCGTAAAATTATTTCCAAGTCGGACATGCCTGGACTGAACGAACGAACGAACGAACAAATGCATGAATGACAGGAAGAA
The DNA here is from genome assembly GCA_034509925.1 of Hirudinaria manillensis. Lineage (NCBI taxonomy): Eukaryota > Metazoa > Annelida > Clitellata > Hirudinida > Hirudinidae > Hirudinaria > Hirudinaria manillensis. The sequence continues at coordinate 10,757,395 of CM067527.1, forward strand.
ATAATAAATGAATGAATAAACCAAGAAAAGAAAGATTTGAGAAAGGATTTCAGATCGGCAAACAACGTTCAATTGTCCCCAACGCTACTCTCCTCATACTCCTCAAATGATCTCTAATCTAATGAGTAAATATGGGTAGCTCTAGTGGGTAGAATTAACCTGTGGTTGAAATTTGTTTTTTTTTTGTCTTTATAGTGAATTTTTATAAATGTTTATATGTAATGTTGTTAACTTCGTCGCTATGGTTACTGTCCGGTGATAGAGAATTGATTGAAAATGATTGACATTGGTGATGATGAGGATGACAACGATGATGATGAAGAGGAGAAGAAGGATGATTGTAAGATGCATTGTTGAATCAGTGTCTTAAAAGATTCTAAAGCATTATACCAAATACACTTTTGGACAAATATATGCTTTCGGCTTGTATTATGTATTATAGATGTATTATTTTATTATTAGCATTATCTTATATTAATATTTATATCTTATATCTTATATTTATATTTATTTTTTCAGTAAATGTTGTTAATGTTAACAGTACTGCAATTCATCGTGCAATTTCAAAAACCAACCTTTTCTATATTGCACGTAATTTTCGTAAAATATATTTAAAATTATTAACAGAATATAATAATTAATCATTAAAATATTCTTTTTAGAAATTTATTTTTAATTCCAAATATTTATTCTTTTCTATAACAAATTCCTTCACAGAAATGCCTGCAGTAGAAATGGAGCAAGAATTTTCAAGTGCCTGGCCAAAATAACTTCTCTTCTCATTGGTCGGTGGGAGGAGTTTCGATGACTGTTCAATGTTTGTTATTGTTCAATTGTCGATGTTAATAATTGTTTTATGCTTTGAATTTCACATGAAATAAAATGTTTATTTGAACAATTATAAATTACCAAATCAAATCTAAATTCTGCTATCACCACGCGAAATTTAGTTCAAAGCCTTGAGAGGCCACAATCTAACCAATTAGAATTAAGAGAAACTGTCAATCAAACATATCAGCTGACCAATCACTGCGATAGAAGAACATGACTTTCGAGGAATTGAGGACTTGTCTTTAGTACCTGCTCAAATCAGTCGATATTATTGTTATTATTATTATTATTGTTATTATTATTGTTATTATTATTATTATTGTTATTATTATTATTATTGTTATTATTATTATTATTATTGTATAGTAATGACATTTGTTTGGGTTAATGGGACTTACCATTGTTAACATGAGTGAAGGTTGATGGATGGATACCGGTTTTTATTTTAAATTATTAATGAAACAATTGAATTTATTGTTGTTTGATCGACTTGGTTAAGTCCCCTTTTAAGAATTTTCGTTAACTTTCATTTGACTTTATTAATTCATAAAGTTTGAAACTATCGTTTGAGTTGTGATTATTTCTGCTGAACTGTAAATTCAAAATAAAAAAAATCATAAAAACTTATCTCAAAACCACGAAAGTCACGACATTGTCGGTATTAATGATCCACGTATTAAATTGCTTAATCTGTCTTTAACCCTATTTCAACTTAAAAACCATCCGAGTACAAGAATCACAAACATGCGGACCCGAATGAACGAAATTGTTTGTTAAATGCAAATACCGTTACAGCAACAACAATAACAATAATAGCAGCGGCCACAGAACTTAATAAAACAAACCATTAGACCACTTCTGGAGTATTTGCGTCAAATTATGAGCTATAAATAATAGCTCAATGCAATTCAATGCGACTATTTTAAGCTTTATATATAAAAAAAAGTCCTATGAAAGACCGTAATAGATTTCATGATGTTTATTTAAGGCAGTTCGCTAGGGCAACTAGCAACTAAACCTAACGACTAAAAGAAAACTTATTTTAATCCGGGATTAATTTTGCCATTTCCAATATATTATATATTCCAATATATTATCTATTTGGTTAAAGTTGATGTCAATCAAAAATGTTAATTTTTTTATTATGATTTTATTTTGATTTGTTATAAAGCGAACGCGTGGTTTCTGTAGATGTTTGTTTTAGATGCAATGACTGAAAAATAAGGACTTAGATTAATACCCCATTAAAAAACTCTACACATTGAATGTATTTTTAATACAAATAAAACAATTTGTTACAGTTCTTGCCATAAAGACAGGATTTATTCAAATGTAAGTAATGTCTCGCTCTAAAATAAATGCAAAATATAGTTATTTAAACTTAAACTATTGGGCATTTATAAAATAAATAAATATATAAACTGTTTAAAATTATTTTACATTATTTTTTTAAAAATGTCAAGAATATTTATTCAGCGAGATCTTTGTTGATCTCGTGTAGTTCTTCCTCGATAAGTTGATTAGGAGGTGGAGTCACTCGGTTGTATTGATTTTTCATCTGTTTAGTTTTTACTGAGAAAATGGTTAAGAATTTTAAGAAGAATGGCGGTGGATCCAAGGTTTGATTTTAATTCTTGTATTGAGTGATGATGTTTCTCGATTGGCGTTTGTTAAATTTGTATCACATTTCACGTGCTACGAGCTGGAGCGATAATTCGACTGAAACGTGCTTATGAGATGAATCAAAGTGTTTAATGTTAATGGACTTGAATGCATAATTTATGGAACACATGTCTTAGCTCGTGCGTTATATTGGATTTAATTTTTTATGCGCGATGAAGCATGGATTTTCACATGCGCATTACTGCCTCGTGTTAGCACATTGCGATGCCCATCGATAAGGAGTTGCCAGCGGGCTTTGATAATTCCGATGATTTTTATCGACGCTTCTAATGAATTTGAACTCTTAGGCCGGAACTCCCCAGACAAACAAGACCCAGAAAGTCACAACACCCAAACAAACCCCAAAGAGTGAGACCAAGAAGAACAACAACGTCAAGTTTGAAGATAATTCAGACAACGAACTCACAGCTGCAGATATTGAAGTGAGTCTCATCAACAATTAATTGCTGATAATTGATGATTAATCGCTCCAAACATGTGACTCCATAAATGAAAATTTCGTGAATTACATATATGATTGTAACAATCAATAACACCTCATAGGCCGTGATGAATGTGGGAAGTGGAAAGAAGCAAGGCAAGGCTACACCAGTTCAGAACAACAAACCCAACAAGAAAAACACTCCTGCCTCCAACCAGAAACAGACAACCCCTGCCAGCAAAAACAACAAGAAAAGGCAGAGGGAGAGTGACGACGATGAAGGTGCAGTTGATTAAGTCGATTAAAATTTAAATCGATTTATTATTAACAATTAATAATTATTCATTTCAGATGCTAAGTCTCCAGTGGAAAAGAAGAAGCTGATCTTCTCGCCAGAGGCCAAAGTACCTGCTGCTCAGAACAAAACCCCCAACTCGACTGGCAAGAAGGGCAAAGTTGCCACCCCAGTTTCTGCCAAGAAGGACAAGGAAACCCCACTGAAGTCCATCCTCAAGAAGAGGGGCAGAGAGGAGTCCGACGCAGAAGACGAGGAAGTCGTCAAGAAGGCCAAGGTCGAGCCGAGTCCCAAGAAGGTGAAGACCCCCGAGCCAAAGAAGGCTGCTGAGCAGAAGAAGACCGTCGAAGCCAAGAAGGCGGTCGAGGAAAAGCCAGAAACTGAAGTTGATGTCTACAAGAAGGCCATGGGTTGGTAGAGTTAATAGTTTTAATTTGTTTAATAGTTATATGATTAATTTGTTGTATTTGTTAGTATTTGTTTTGTAAAAATCATCCTAATTTTGTTGCCCATTGTTCTGTCAGAGGATCGCAACAGCAGGATGTTGTTGATCAAGGAGGTCAACAAGAAGATCACCGAGAGCGAGATCAAGAACCTGAGCAAGGACATCGTCGACGTCTCGTTCAAGATTTACTACAGGACGAAGGTGCAGGATGGCAAGAAGGTCAAGCAGAGCTATGGGTCAGTTACTAATTTATTAATTAAGAAGTAGGTTGGAGGATTGTCTATGATACAATATCTTTTAGTGTATCGTATGCGATTGCAAGTATTAACCAAGTATGTGATCAGTAATCCTACTGATTAAGCTTACTAATTTTACCAAGAACTTCTAAAGTATCGCCTGCCAATTAATTAAGTAATTAATGTTTGAATTGTTTGATTTATTTCCTCAGCAATGCCTACCTGATGTTCAAGGATCAATCGACTGCTGAAGCAAACATGAAGTCGCTGAAGGACGTTCAGTTGAAGGGTGAGAAGATCATCTTGGATTACGTTGGACAGAAGAGTGAATACAACAAGAAGAAGGTTGGTGGACTGTTGATGATGATATACGATATGATATGATACCTTATGATATGATATTTGTTATCATGAGTGATTGTAAGAATTGATTAGTATAGAATGCAATTAGTGATTTTGCTAATTTATTTTGTTAATGGCTTTAAAATTAAAAAAACTGCCTGTCAATTTAAGGAGGACAACCTCCAAGTCGACACAAAGAGAATCTTCGTGACTGGGTTCAACAAGGACACGATCACGGTCGAGAAGGTGCAAGCCGCATTCCCGTCGGGTACCCAAGTCACACTCCCGAAGACCAAAACATCGAACAAGTCAAAGGGGTTTGTATTCACAGTCATTGATAATATATTTGCATTAGTTATATAAACTATTATAAATTATAAACTGATTAACATAATATTTGCATAACATTAACATAATATTTGCATCGCCGTTTGCAGGTACGCTTTCGTCTCGTTCTCTGACGAGGCCACCTGCAAGAGCATCCTGAGCGAATCTAAGGTCATCGACGACAGGCCACTGACCTTCACCTTCGCCAAGGTCTTCAACCTCAGGAACCCGAAGTCCGACCTCGTCAAATCCGAAGCCCAGCTCAAGAAGGAGGCAAAGAAGAAGGCCAAGAAAGAGGTCAAGAAGGAGGTCGCCAAGAAGGATGCTTCGTCGGAGGTCGTTGAGAACAAGAAGGGGGAACAGAAGACTGTTGCCAAGAAGGCACAGCAGGCACCAGTGAAGGCAGAGGCACCAAAGAGCAAGAAGGAACTGGCCAAGCTCAAGAAGGAAGAGGAGCTCAAGAAGAAGAAGAAAATGGAGGAAGAAGAGGAAGACGACGACGAGGATGACGACGACGAGGATGATGAGGACGATGATGATGATGATGATGATGATGATGAAGATGATGACGACGAAGATGATGATGATGATGATGATGACGACGAAGACGATGACGACGACGAGGATGATGATTAAGCCTTGACTGAAGCCATTATTGACATTAACTAGAAAAGTGATTGTTTTCTTTGTAAAAGAAACTTTTTTGTCTCTGAAATTTGTTTATGAATGGAGTTTAATTTGTTTGTCAGCGAGGTGTTAATGATTAATGGATTACAAGTTACTGGTGAAGGTGTAACGTTTGTGAAGTCCTGTTATATGTGGACTTGTCACCATTGACGTTGGCATCCCTTAGGGCTTAGTCCTCAGACCTATCCTCTTCAAGACCTATACCTCTCCAGTCGGCGACTTGATCTCTGGCTTTGGCTTTAGCTATCATATGTATGCGGATGACACCAGCATTCATATACCCGTCTCCTTATCGAACACGGCAGGGGATCTCCGCAGGGCTGATGAATGCATCTAGGAGTGGCACATGACCAACCAGCTTCAGCTAAATCCCTCCAAGTTCGAGGCCATGCTTCTGGGTACCCCCCAGAGCATATGGAAGCTGGGACTCAACACTGTCAGTCTGGCCGACGAAACAATACCCTTGAAGAGCAACATCAGACTCCTTGGAGTTACCCTTGACAACAGCCTCCGTCTGGCTGAACACACCTCCTGTCACCAGGTCATGCAACTACCACCTGTGGGCTCTGCGCCATATCAGGCACCTCCTTACACCTGATATCTCTGCGACACTCGATGCCTCATTCTGTCAAGGCTCGACTACTGCAATGCCTTGCTTCATCAGCTTGCTTCGGCTTCCTTCCGGAAACTACAGAGAATTCAAGACAAGGCGGCATGTCTGGTACTGGGTAGACGAGCTGACCCGGCTGATGCCATGAGACTGCTACACTGGCTTCCAGTGAGAGATAGAGTGAATTTCAAAATCGCCTTAATTGCGCATAAAGCCCTTAGCACTTGGTCACCACCTTATTTGGCGGAGATGCTCTCACCACACCTGCACTCAAGAAGTCTGAGAGTGGCATCCTCAAACTTCCTTAATATCCCCATCCCAAAGACCAGATTCCAGGCTGGCTCGTTCAGATTTGCCACTCCATTTATATGGAACAGTCTGCCACCCCTGTTAAGATCTGAAATGTCAACCGCCGACTTTAAGAAGAGACTCAAGACTCTCTTTTTTAGGCGTTTTGATTCTTGAAATTGTTGCACTGGCTCGCATGAATTTGACCGGTACAGCGCCTCTGTAGCTCACGCGTTCGGCGCTATATAAATGACTTATTATTATTATTATTGTAACGAGATCGTGTATATTGTGCCACTGAGTGCATTAATTAGTGTTAAGTAATTATAAGTAGTTTTGTATGACGTAGTAGAAGGTTGAAACCAGAACTTTGGTTGGAAGAGTTACAAAGCTGCAAGTTTTGAATTTTCAAAATGTTGATCTAATTATAAAATAGGTGAGGTGTGGGAATCCTTTGTTTTCCTGATCTCGGAACTCGCCACCACAACATGCAAGTGATTGGACAAATGCATTCCATTGCATTGCAATGAATTAATTGTTAAACAGCTTGTTACAAAAACAAATGCAAAACAACCATAAATTATGAGGTATAATAAAAATTTTCAGAGGCAAGAAAAAATGATCCGTTTATTATTTGATTTTTCTAACGATCAATTGATCACAGTAAGGCCTCGCTGAGGTTCCTTCCGAGTCCTTTCCACTTGTCTGGCACTGCCAGGAAGTACCTGTCCATGGCATCGAGGAAGCGTCTTCGGTAGATCTCTGGTGACACCACCGTCGGCATTTTGCCTGCGACGGAAGGATAGTCGGATTTATTTACTTTGTTTTTATTATTTTTATTTTTTTTTAATGAATTTGTAATATTAATTAACAAAAGATTCTAATCACTGTCTCTTATCATTCAGTTAAGTTGTCTCTTTAATTTCATTCATTCAATTTCTCTCAATTGCTCTTCCTCCTCATCATCATCACCATCATAATCATTACTATTATCATGACCAGCTAACACCTACTTCCATAAGTTATCTTGAAGATCATCTCAACCTTCTTGTCCCAGGTGAATGTCCGCAGGTAATCTGATCAGAAACATCAGGTGATGTCATCACAATAAAATTATTTCTTAATTATAATTTCAATTACGACAAGTTTCAAATAAATCTCATCCAAGGAAATGAGTCATGAAACGTGTTCATAATATATTTTCATTATTTATTTATTATATTTTATATTATATTATTTATTATATTATATTATTATATATATTATTAATTTATTATTTATTTATTATTATATATTATTCCATTTATTATTATATTTATTTATTATATCGATATCACGATAATATTATCAACAATGACAACAACAACAACAATAACAAGCAGACGACCGACCTATGATGCCAACAACCAACTGGTTGCACTCATCGACCCCTACAAGCAGTGAATAATCCATGACGAGGTTGTTGGCCAAGAACTCCGTGTCCCTGTTGATGGACGAACTGAGAACCAGTTTTGAGTGACTGTTGACGTACAAGGGATTGTCCACCATCGCTGGAAAGAACATTTTCGATGATGACTACGATGATGATGAAGATGATGAGGATCAGGATCGTGATAATGTCGATGATGATTTTGATGGCTACGATCGCAGTGATGTAATGTTTAATGATTGCACCAATCAGAATCAAGAGAACAACCTCTGATGAGGTTCTCATCCAATAGGACGAGGTCGTCATAGGACTTGCCCAGAGTGTTGACCATTCTGTTTCTCATTGATCCTTTGAGGTCGTATATCTGCAATTTGAGAATTAAATTATTATATTAAACCAATAATAATTAATAATAATAATAATAAAATAATTTTAAAAAATATCTAGTCATTAATAACAGCATATAAATATCTAGATTTCTATTTCACAATTACACTTAATCACCACCATCATCATCATCAACCTTGTTAATCTGCCTGTTGTAGAAGAGATTCTCCATGATGATGAGATCCTGGCTGGCAGTTTCATTGGTCCTTGAGTTTTGGAAGACGACTTTGAAGACGCCAACGATCTTCGCCAGTGAGGAGGGTCTCTGCCAAAGGGGGAGGAGTCAGGAGTCATGCAGGGTTTTAAAATAGATAAAAATATATAATTTAAATTATAAAAATTGAAAATAAAAAAAAGTAAATGCTTGAGCACTTCCAAATGTTGACTGATGTTTCAATTTGTTCCTCAAAATAACTCCATCATGCCAACTTAACTTGATTGATTTGATAATACTTATCATCAATAATAATAATTCATAATAATAATATGGACTAATCATGAAATTATGAAATGTTATTATTATTATTGTCATCATTATCATTATTATTATTATTAATCTGAAAGGTTATGAATTTGTTCCAAACCCCCGTCTTGAAGCAATCAACGATGTACTCAAAGTAACGAGGAGCGAAACTGTTGAACGACTGAATTTCTTTCAAGGACATCTGCTTCAATATGAACCTGTTGTCTGTTTAAAAATGATCAATCAATCAATCAATCAATCAATCAATCAATCAATCAATCAATCAATCAATCAATCAATCAATCAATCAATCAATCAATCAATCAATCAATCAATCAATCAATCAATCAATCAATCAATCAATCAATCAATCAATCAATCAATCAATCAATCAATCAATCAATCAATCAATCAATCAATCAAAATAAATTTTATCAGGCATGTGTTGCATGCCATGCAGTGCAAGTTACTGCGTCTTCTGACATACAGTTTGACAAAGATGACCACATTTTCTCATTAACCAACATCTCTTTCAACATCCCTAATCACTCTCATCATCATTGACAACATCATTCATGTCATCATTGATGTCACTGTCATTGTCGTCTGCAAATCAATTCCACCCACCTTTGGTTTTGCAAAAGTTTGAACCCGACTTTCCACCTCTGGCAAACCACGTGACACACCTGGTCAGTGACCTTATGAAGCTGCAAAGGTCAGAGTTCAAGATTGCAGTTTGTTTTTTTACAAAGGATCGTTATTGAAATTTACTACTCTATTGAAAGATGGTTATGATGATGATGATTGGATACTGATGAGTGGATATCAAGAGCAATTAAATTACAAAATGATAACAAAACCATCAACAACAACAATATCAACGACAACAATAACAGTAGCAACAACAGCAACAAAAACAACAACCTCTCCTCCCCGTCGGGGTAAATCATCTTCCTGAGCTCCTCAAACTGCTCAGCGTAGCAGACCTCACAGTAGAACTTTGTCGTGACGTCCGAGAATTCTGTTCAAATTGATTAACTTTTCATAACAAAGAATTAACAAATGGTTTGATAACAAATGGTTGATTGTTGTTTTATGCCATAAAATGATAACGACATTGATATGATATCAATACAATAACAACAGTAATAATGTTATTAATAATTCATGTACAATATTTTAGAAAAACATGCAAGCTATTGAAAACCCACGAAGTTTGATGTTCTGTTGATTTGTGTGTTGTTGCGAGCGAGTTTGGGACTCTTGCTTCTGTTGAGTCGAGGTTGTTGTTGTTGTTGAGAGGAGTTTTTGGTTCCGAGTAGGGTTCGTTGGTTCTTCTGAGATGCTCTCTGAAAAAAAAAACTCTCCGAGTGAATGGGTGGGTGGGTGAGTGAGTGAGTGAGTGAGAGAATGAGTGAGTGAGTGAGTGAGTGAGTGAGTGAGTGAGTGAGACAACGAGTTTTGATTTTAAATAAAATAAAATACAAATAATATTTTCTTTAAATTAACGTTCTTATCACGTAAAACAAACAAACATGTAATGATCAATAAAAGTTATGTAAATTGTTACCACAATAAAAGTTATTAAGAAATTAAATATAGAATAACATGCAAATAATTAATTGGAAAAACATAATTAATATTTAAAGTTCAAACAACTCTAAAGTTCAAACAAGCACCTCTGTCTCCCATGCTGTCGCTATCCTGCGGCACGTATCTGACGGTGTCGAAGGTCCCCGACCCCGTGAACTTGAGGTCATCCGAGGTCGTGGCGGGGTCGAACCTGCTCGGACTTTTGTCCCTGGCTTTCAAAAATGACAAGATGGCACTTGGCTTTTTACCTGATTAATCAATGGCAATGAAGACGATAACAGCAACAATAATAATAATTAATAATAATAATAATAATAATAATAATAATAATAATAATAACGCTAATAGTGGTTAGGTTTCTATATCATCAGCTAGTTAGTGGCTAATAATTAACAAATTAATTAAAGCTGATTATCTCTCATATCTATCTGATATCAGATATCTAATATCATCAAGAGCATACCTTCGTCTGATTCTCCAGCTTTTAGCAATCTTTTAGACCTAAAAATAAATATATAGTTAATATTGGTCCTATAAATAAATAAATAAACAAACAAACAAACAAACAAACAAATAAATAAATAAATGAATATTCACAAAACAAATAAGGGAGTAAAATACTTAACTAATTTAAACAGCTCATAAACAATTGGTTAGTTAATAACAATAATTAACAATTGACCAAACAAACCCAGCATCATCCTCTGTCTGATTCCTCAGTTCGGACATCTTTGAAGCATATTCTTCAGAACTGAATTAACAAATTAATTTACACCAATATAATAAATATTAATAACACCAATATAATAATTATTAATAACACCGATATAATAATTATTAATAACACCGATATAATAATTATTAATAACAGCAATAATTTTGTGGAAATTGGAAGAACAAAGCCATATAAAAAATCCTCTAAGGAAACTGGTGACAGCAACAACAAAAGCAACAACAGAAGCAACAACAACAATTGCACTTGAATGCAAAGGAAAATCATTCAACAGGGAAAATCAACAAAAACAGAAGCACCACCAACAACAACAACAACAACAACAACAGCAACAACAACAGAAGCAACAACAACAGAAGCAACAACAACAACAACAACAACAACAGCAACAACAACAGCGGAAGCAACAACAACAACAACAACAGCAACAACAACAGAAGCAACAACAACAGCGGAAGCAACAACAACAACTGCACCTGAGCGCGTATGCGATGACGGACGAAGGTTCCTTGTCGTAAACAGCCACCGGGAACTTGAGGCATTCGGGAAGCAAGTGGTGCTCGTCAGGAGGTCTGCGGATTAGTTTTTAAAAGGATATTTAAAGGAATAAAATGATTAATTCGATTATATTAATGTTAATTACGAGTTATTTTAAAGCTTCGTGTTATATTTATATTAAATAAACATTAATTAATGATAAAATTGATTGCAATCAATCAATCAATCAATCAATCAATCAATCAATCAATCAATCATTCAATCAATCAATCAATCAATCAATCAATCAATCAATCAATCAATCAATCAATCAATCAATCAATCAATCAATCAATCAATCAATCAATCAATCAATCAATCAATCAATCAATCAATCAATCAATCAATCAATCAATCAATCAATCAATCAATCAATCAATCAATCAATCAATCAATCAATCAATCAATCAATCAATCAATCAATCAATCAATCAATCAATCAATCAATCAATCAATCAATCAATCAATCAATCAATCAATCAATCAATCAATCAATCAATCAATCAATCAATCAATCAATCAATCAATCAATGGTGAGTAATTAACCAAGTAGAAAAATTAGTGCTGCAAAATGATATCTTGAGATAATAAAGACAAAAACTCCATTCAAAGTAGGAAATACCGTCACATGAGAATAATAAATTCCAGGCTAATTAAAATTAAAATATAAAATAAACAAGAATTACTAATATATTAATGATATGTTAAAATATTAATATGTTAATAACGTATTAACATATTAATGATATGTTAATGACTCACGTTGGGTCGCTGATGGAGCAGGTGACGTTCGAGGCTCGAAAGTTGGAAAAAATCTGCTTCATGTTTACTTTCTTTTCGCCAGATGTCTCCACAAGACTCGATTCCTTTGAGGACACTGGGGTCGTTTGGTACGTTAGTAGTTTAACTTAGAATCCGTTGAACGAATTATTATTAATTTAGTTAATTGTTATTATTGTAGTAGGTTTTATTGTTAAAATTACTTAGTTGATTAGAGGGACTTGTAGGTTAGTATTATTGTAATGTAAAACCAAAACTGAATTTCTCGAGAATTTATAAATTTACCAATTCCACGATTCCATCAAGTTGTTAGCAATCGATTACAAAATCAATTAAAAAATAATTTATTTATTAATTATTTAAAAAATACCGCTGGTTTTGTTCCTCCTGAGTTTTGCCAGGTCGGATCCCGTCAAGGGACCCCCGTCTTCGCAAGATCCTTTAGAGGTTCTGGACTTGTGATCGAAACTGTCGGCATTGGTGCTTCTGGCAGGAACGGACTGATTTCAAAATAAAGTAGATTAATTACTTTTAATAACAATAACAAAAAATAATGAAGATCAATTTTAATAGCCCTTCTTGAATATAATGCAAAGTCACATCGTTCAATCACCTTTGAGTCATTTCCATCCTCAAAGTCGTGATCTGACGTCAAAGCGACGGGCAGGACTTCGACTTCTTCGGACGGAGCCGTGACGGAGGTCGAAGAAGAGACGACGTCAGATGACTCAGAAGACAAGGCAAAGACTCCGGTCGACGAAGCACGAGCATTGGAGGCGATCGTCGCCATGGCGAGGGAGGCGGAGCTCGGAATGTTCGCCGCTGAGGCAGATTCGTCCGTGGCCCCCTCCGGACCGATCGGGTGGACGGAGACCCTCTCGGCGTTGTTGTCATTCCACATTGAATTTGACGACGTCGAGTCGAAGCAGGAGTCGTTGCCTTCCGTGGTTCGAGGGTCGGCGGATGAACTTTGACCCGACACGAAAGTCGGGTTCAAGGTGACCGTGTAGCCTGGATGTGATGTTGAGTGAACATTGGGTGACAAATGGCTTAATTAAATAAATAATAACAATAAAATTTAATAATAATTTTTTTTAACATTTATATAGCAGGACTACTTGCAATAGCTTTTGCATTAATATAGATAACATGCGTGCCATGATTAACATAAATATAAGCACAATTACCCCATCTTAACTTTCTGACCAATGTCAATAACAATTAATATTCATCGATCAAATAACTAATAATAATAATAATAATAATAATAATAATAATAATAATAATAATAATAATAATAATAATAATAATAATAATAATAATAATAATAATAATAATAATAATAACAATAGTAACAACAACAACAACCATTCTGCTGCTGCGAGTTGCAGAGCGAATTAGAAGTGACGGAAGTTGAGAGATTCTTGAATGTTTTGTCGCTCTTTCTCAACGAAGTCTCCAAGTCAACCAGCCTGTCGAATGCCATTGTACAATCATCATCATCATCATCTCCATTATAATCACCACTACCATCATCATCATCATCATCATCATCACTGGCAATGCACAACCAGGTGACCTACTTTTCAGTCCAGATCTGACTAATGGAGGAAATGTTTCTACGGAGACCAACGTAAGCGTCCGATATCTGGAGGCCGAGACTCGAGTTGGCTGGCGAAAGAAAAGATGGCTCGTTAATTAATTAATTAATTAATATATAATCTATTAAAGATAAGCTAATCAATAATTCATGATTCATCGTTGATCCCCACCTTTGATGTCAACGTCAGACGAGCGCCTGAGGTTCTCGGTGAGCGAGAGGACGTATTCGATCTTCTGGTCCATGCTCTGCCTTTCAGACTGACAGTCGGGGAAGAAATTTGATCGAATAAGAGATTGCAAAGAGAAATATGCTGGGAAGTTAGTTAGTTAGTATTAAGTTATTAATAATATTAATTAATTGTTAATAATAATTTTAATTATTATCGATTAGTTATTAATAATATTAATTATTATTAATTAATGGTTATTAATAACATGTAGTCGTGTGACCAGTAATTGTTTTTAAGTATCAACACCAGTAATAAGAGTCTGGTAATAACAACTGCAAAGAAGTTTTCTAATTATTTATTAAAGTAACATGATTTTAAAATAAAAGTCAACTAAATTATTAGTTAACAATGAACTAGTAAATTATAAATTAACTACAAAACAAGAAACGAAAACTGGAAAGTTACTTCGAGCTGTTGGAGATGTTGATTGACGAGCGAGTTTTGATGTCCGTTGGTTGCAACTTCCCTCAGCAATCGAGACAAATTCTCGAAGATTGAGTTGAACAAAAACTCAATCCTGCAGGTGATATAATAAATAAATAAATTATTATTATTATAAATTAACAGTTAAAATAACTAATTTACTATTATAAACATAAATTATGTTAATTTCTGTCAAGGGTTTTTTTTATGTAGGCATTCCTTGTTCAATTTTAAACCATAAATGAACTCAATGCAAGTTAATTAAAGCTGATAACTAATCATTCAACAATAATTGATTTAATTCAATCAATAATTGAGAAATAATAAAGTATAAATTAACGACTGGACCTACACAGAAGTGCAATTGAAACAGTGCAATATGCCATTATAGACAAGCCTTTTGACTCTTGAACATAATTGGAATTAGAAAATTATTTACTTAATTAAAACTTAATTACATTTAATTGGTTAATTGCCAGTCATCATTCGGTGCTCATTAGTTACCTGTAGTTCAACATGACACCCTCGTCATTGAGTGCCTCAGGTGAGAATCGTACAGGTAGAGTGGCAATGACCATCGTTGGAAGATTGATGGTGAGAATGGTTATTGGGGAATACCTGAGATTAAGCCATCGTCGTCGTCATCATCCTCATCACCATCATCATCGTCGTCATCATCACCATAATTATTGCAATAACTCGTAATCATAATCATAATTCCTACTTGAAGGCAGCCCTGGTGGAGCCACAGTCGAATATCTGAACGTAGTCCTTGTGCAGCGAGTGGTTGCACTTGATCGACCCGAACCTGTTTACGTATTCGGATTCGTGAAAGCGCAACTCCAAGTACTTGCCGAAGGAGAGGCTGTAAGTCTCGTGCGACATCGGGGACACCGGCGTTTTCTGAGCGTGCATGTGCGATCGTGCGGTCGAGTGAGAGCATGGCGAGTGAAAATATGCATTTAATTTAGCGATGACATTTAAGTTATTGGTGTTATTTGTGATTAAATTAGTTTTTATTCAATATAGTTTCTTAGGGAAAAATATTAAGATGAACTTAGTACAGTCCAATGTAGATTGAATAACCATAAATATTATAGTGCAAACAATGCATAATAATAATAATAATAATTATAATGATTATTATAAAATCATAATAACTATTATCAAGAATTATAACCACAAGAGAAGCTTAGAAACTCCACAAAATACCTGCAAACAGAGCTTGCAATAGGACCACATCTCGATGCCGGCCGCAGCGTGCCGACCCTGGGATGGTTCGACCCTCTTCAGGGTGACCAAGATGCAGCCCCGACCGTGGGCGAACCTCCTAACGTGGTCACGCATCGGAACGTCGCACTTCGCGTCGACGCACTTGTAGCCGTCGCCGTAGCAGAACTTTTCCAGGAAGCCGCCGAGCGTGATGTCTGTCTGACTGTAGTAGTTCATGCTGACCACCCTGGAGAGAAAGGGTAGAGGTGGAGATCATGTATTTGGGAAGGATGAATTAAAATCAATGATCCTAAAAGGCCTGACATGTCAAAATGTTTGATTGGGTTCTAAGTTTTTCTTGAGATCCAAATTTGTGCATTTATTTAATTTATTGTATAAAGTCACTGATTCTAAAATTTTTTTTGTTGTCAAATCCAAAGAATGTTTTGAGTGAAAACAGATCAATGCAGGCTCTGATGCCATATCCATCACAATCATCACCATAACCATCATAATCATCACCAGAGCCATCACAATCATCATCACAACCATCATAATCATCACTGCTGCCACCAACCAGGGTAGGACGCACGGCGAAGGAAAGTTCGGAGATTCCAGGGAGATGCTGGAGAACAAGACGGATAACTTCTGGTGGTTCTCTGGATCAAGGCAGTCGAGGAGGACGTTCGTTGAGCTGCCCTGGGTGGGGAGCTTGCAGGGAGAGGGCGGGTGGAACTTTTTGAGGGAGGATCGAGTCTCCGATCGGACCAGGGACTGACCGCCTCGGGCGCGAAAGTCGGCCAGAAGGTTCTGAGGCGAAAAACCAAAGGATGCTCTCAGGTTAAAATAAAGTTTTTTTTAAAATCTTCATTTTTTTTTATTTAACTTTTATTAATTATTATCTGCTCGTGTATTCTGTCCATAAGGAGATCATTTGTCTACCTGAACCGTGGGCTTCTCGGCCGAAGCGTGGAGCGACTGAAAAGTGAAAGGATGAGAAACGTTCTTTGCAACCTTGCAGCACAAACACTTCCTTTCCTCGTTCGCGTCTTCTTCCGCAAGATTTCCGTCGGATTTCCCGCCTCGGTCTCCGGCACTGCTGCCCAGCTCTTCCGACCAATAGAGTTCGTCCTTGGTGAAGCAAGCTCTGAGATTGGACGACCTGCCTTCTCTCGTTTCGAGGAAGGGCAGATTGAAACGGACGGACGGAGAGATCGACAGGATGACTTCGCCTGAAATGCAACTCAAGAACCTTTTCTCTCTTAGTTCAAGGTTCAAGCCAGGTTCTGCTTTATCATCACTCGAGTTGATAGCTTCTAAACTGCTATCAGTGACTGTCAATAATGGGCAGGCATGTTTGATGGTGTTTTTAATATCGCCATTTGTTTTTGACTCATCAGATTTCATTGTTTGATCATTGGCCTCGAGATTACTTTTAATGGCTGGTTTTTCTTGTGAAGATGAGATGTTTGATTCACAATCTGTCTTCTCATTGGTACTTCCATCAAAATCTTTGCTGCTTTGCTGACCAATGAGGTTGTGGCTGTCATTGATTGGTGGATAAGGTGAAGTGCTTCTAGGCAGCTGGGCATTTTCATCCAATAGAAAGGAGAGTTCAAGGTTCAGGTGGTACATTGCGTATATGATGAACTTGAGGACTTGCTTGACCTTAAAATCACACAACAAATAACATAATTTTATTAACTTGTTCTAAGTCCAGATGCAGAAATAAACAATGTCAACAATAAGTTAAAAGTAACCTTAAATTCAAATGTATATTTAACATACCAATAATAATAATAATATTAATAATAATAGTAAAATAATAATTATATTACACAGCTATTGCAAGGCTATAACAATCAAAACCGTCGATGCAGTGCAACCAACATAATAATAATAAAAAACTTCAAAACCACCTTCCTGAGTTCTTGAAGTTGACCACCCCTCAAAATAATGGAACATCCGAGTATCGGACAGCAACCATCAAAGAACATCAGGGTCTTTGAAGAACCTGCTGAGATCATTATCATGAGCAAAAGACTGGTCGTCGTCATCATCATCATCATCATTACATATTACATCTGCACCATCATCATCACTGCATAATAACC
This sequence comes from Hirudinaria manillensis, assembly GCA_034509925.1. Lineage (NCBI taxonomy): Eukaryota > Metazoa > Annelida > Clitellata > Hirudinida > Hirudinidae > Hirudinaria > Hirudinaria manillensis. The sequence goes on from CM067527.1 coordinate 10,775,063, forward strand.
ATCATCGTCGTCTTCTTCTTCATCATCACAACCATAACCATCACCACCTTAATCATCATCACCACCACCGCAATCATCATCGTCGTCATCGTCATCACCCACCATCCTCTTGTCGGAACGACTGAAGGTAGAAGCGTCGACATGTGCCGAGGCTGGTTCTGCTGACGAGTTCATCGATCGAGGATACGACGGTCGCTTGAGTCATCCTTGAGATCCTTTGCATCACCGACTGCAAGGAGGAGGAGGAGGTGATGGGTTTTGGGGGACATGATGATGATGATGATGGTGGTGGTGATGATGATGATGGTGATGATGATGATGGTGGTGGTGATGATGATGATGATGGTGATTTGAGGTTAATTGAGAGTATGCTTAGCCAATGGATAGTTAGGTCAAGCTTGGATTAAGGAATGTGAGCAATTTGTTTTTGGGCAAAGATGATGATGAAGTCTTAACAAGACCGTCAAATGTCGTCGTCAGTATCATCATCATCATTACATCTATCAACTATCATTATCAATCCTTCCAATGTATTTAAATTCTCCTTTTAAACCCCCTGCCAATCAAAAAAAGGTCTAACTAAAAACAAAGCCCTGCTTATGACTCACCTGTTTAACGTTGACAATGAGCGTTATTCCCGCCTCGTACAGGTACTCCCTTGCGATCCGCGACACTGACTTCTCAACCAACAGCACGTCCGGTCTCATCATCATGATCCTGTGCACGCACTTTTTCAGGAACTCCTTTTCCTACGGACATGATAACGACAATGACGATGGTAATTAGACCAATTTTACATAAATCTAATTTATTTATTTATTTACAAAGCGACATAAATATTTGGGTATAAATAACAATCAAAAAATGCTATTTACAAGGCTTAAAATATATAAACAAATGTATACTAAGAGAGCTTAATTATATTACTATATATAATCCAACATATATATATAATATATATTCCAACACAACAATAAACAACAGAATGGTATCCAAAGCATCCCAGTCCCATCCAATAGAATCGCAAGCACCTGCAGGATTTGCGGCTCAAGGGAGGACATCTTGTTCTCCACCCTCTGGTACTCGATGGGGGCACCGAGGAGCAGAATTCGGGGCTCCTCGATGCTGCTTCTGTCCTTCTTGTGCGAGACATTCTTCGAGAAGACAACGCCGTTTATCATCTGCCAGTCCGACCTGACACCCCCTACTACCTGAAAATGGTATGGCCGTCTTATGTTACATATATGGAATAACTGTTCTTGCATGGATTATAGTTAATATTATTATTATTTGTGATTATGATCAAAGACAATGATTTAAATCAGGGCAGAACAACTTGTATGCTAATAAAATAATAGTAATATTAATAATACTATTTCTTTTCCACAGCATTAAAGAAGTCATTTAATTTAATTTAACACAAATATTAATAACAAATTTAATTTAACACAAAGCCAAACAAAAAAACCTTTTTGATCTTCACAAAGTGCCTTATGTCCATCTCATCTTCCAGTCTGGTATTCAATCTGACGCTATTGGTCACCGCTCGACCAATGGTGGAAATCAACTCCGCCCAGTTTGCGTCCAATTGCTTTTTCCTCAGCATCTGATTGGTCAGTCGTGTCAGGTGATCCTGGAGTATGGTCCTGTCAATGCATTGTTGAAAGAAAAACAAACAAAATATCAAATTAATGTGGAATAATTTACAGAAATAAAGTAAATAATTGTTAACATCTAAGTGTCCTTACATATACCATAAGTAAGCAACTTCTTATGGCATTGTCATCATCATTGCATCAAAAACTGTCATCATCACCACCACCACCATTATCATCATCATCATCAACTAATTGTTTCTGCATACCTGAGTTTTTCCTTGTTGTGTTCCCCCATTGGCTGTTCTGCTGAGTCCAAGGAGGTTCTTTGTTGAGAGACCAGTGGCTCAGGGTCGAGTTCTGATAACGACGACGACGACGACGATGATTGTAAAAACAAAGTGGTGATAATAGCTTGGGTGATTGATAGGGTTGGGATAAGTAAAATTAAGCATCTTCTGTTAAGTTAATCAAGGTAAAACATTTTCCAAAAGAAATTAATAAATTTTCCTTTAATTTAAAAAAGTTTAATTTTTAAAAAATGATTAATCAAAAATAAATAAGAGAAGAAAGGGTATTGTTACCTTCTATCTTGTCGACAACGCACATGTCTTTAGTATTGCCACCACCACCACCATGGTCATCATCATCATCATCATTGGCCCCCACTTGGGTAGATGGGTTGTTGCCCTCAAACAATGGATTGTTTGGTGGGTAGGTCAGACGACCGTTGGTAGAACATGGAGACATGCAGTCGCAAGTGTGATTCTCTTCATCTATAAACAGATATTGAATATTATTCATGAGAATCATTGGAAATGACATTGATATTAGCAAAGGTGGCAGTCTGCAGCAATCATTGATTTCTTAACGAATCAACTAACTCGATTAATCTGGAATATCGATAGTGCAATTACTAATTTTAAATTAAAAATATCAATCAGCAATTGATTAATTTATTGACAATTTATTAATTAATAGAAATTAACAAAGAACGAAACCCAAAGTCTTGGCATCTTCGTCTCCGTTGACATCATCCAACAGCTCATCCTCTCTCCTCAGAATCTCCTGAACCCACAGCGGCTCCCCGTCGATGTCGTCTGCCGAGGAGCAGTCGGTGCCCCGAGGGTGGTTCTGGTGGTCTGCGGTCTTTTGCTTTAACTTCAGTGCCATCTGTTGGTGATGATCACGTTGTTGTTGTTGTTGTTGTTAATATGGCGCTATTCACCATTGTCATGATAATGATCATCTTTCATCGTCATTGTCGTCGTCGTCATCATCATCACAACCACCTCCAACACCACCACAATCATCATTATCATAATCAGTTCAATACCTCAGTTGGTCTGTAGAATATCCTTGGATTGTCCCTGAAGATGACCTTGTTGTCCAAGGATTCCAACCAATTGCCATCCAACAGTGCTTGACCCAACACCGCAGCCTGTTCCCTTTGACATTGGAAGTTCAAAAGGTCATTTAATGTCACACAATTAAATGATTATTTCTTTTTAATCTATTAAATTAATCATGAAATTAGAAACTAGGCTAAAAATTGAGAGATATTTCTTGATTAATTGATGGTTACATTGATTTATATAAAGTAAACTTAAAAACTGTAACCACACAGTTACTGCTATTAGAAATGCTTACAACGCATTTAACATGATAATAAATCTAATAATCCGGACTCCACACGATGTGACCAATAGGAGGTCAGCATCGGGCCTCGGGCTCCTCCTACCTCGACATGGCTTTGTCGTTGTCAATGAGCCAGTCGACCACGTCGCTTGACAAGATACAGTTATCGTAGGTCTTCAGGATGTGTCGAATCGTTTGCATGGAAATGCTTGTCCTCATAGAAAACCAAATGTCCTGCAGATGGCAGGATTCCTGAAAAATTATTAAACTTATGTTTTGTATTGCTTTGTTGCAATGATTTGCAATTAATGTTATTTACATGTTGCCATTATTATTATTATTATTATTATTATTATTATTATCATTATTATTATTATTATTATTATTATTATTATTATTATTATTATTATTATTATTACAATGAGTTAATAATTATAAGTTGCATATTAATCGTCATCAACATCATCATCATTGCCATCATCATCATCACCATCACCATTATCATCATCTCAATACCTGGAGAAGGGCCTTCCTTTCCTTCTGAAGACTTCCAAGTGGTGATGAATCCAGTTCCATGTTGTTTTTAGATCTTAAATGAGTTGAACCACAAACAAAGTTTATGTTTAGATTCACTGACTTATTGAATTAAAGGGATTGTTATTATTATTATTATTAAATAATTGATAAAATAATTGATTAATAACCTCCATCAATAAATTATATATTCTTGTATATAGTTTATAAATAGTGTTTATGTTATGTAATTACATTTCAACGATCCAATAACGACCCAAGCATTACCATCATCTTCATTATCACCAACTACATTCCACTACAACCACATTCATCATCACCACCACCTCCACCATCACCATCATCATCATCATCATCACCACCACCACCATCATCATCATCATCATCCCACCTCTTTGAATCCTCATCGAAGATGGATGGCCTCAACTTTGACCCCTTACGCATGCTTCCATTGCAAGCGACCCCTGGAGACATGATGGACGCATCCACCCCCACGACCGACGATCCGTCGTTGACGACGTCACCGTTTCCATCCGAACCGTCCGCGACCGGGTGGCCCGCTCGGTCGTTAGGCTGCGGGGTACCGTTATGCTGTGGGTGGCGACGGAGGTGGTGATGGTGATGATGATTCTCGGGAGTGGAAGACGTGGAGTTGGTCTCAACATCTGGAATGTACTGGTTGACCACCTTCATGCAGTAGTCACAGCACCTCAGAGAACCTTGATTGATTTGAGTTGAATTGAAACAAAAACTAATATGATGATTGGTGATTGGTGAATGGATCCAAAGTACTAGGTTTGAATGCTTTAATGAATTCACTGCGCTTCAATCATTCATTGTACTGACCAAGTGAATTGTTATTAATTATTTTTATCGTTATTAATGAAATTTTGGATAATTAATTAATTGTTAAATATTTATTAATGAAAACATCTAATATTGTTTGGAAATTAACTTTTTGCTAACAACGCTAATAGGAGACACGAATGGTTTTTAAGTAATAATTTGGTTGCTCAAGAAATATAAAAATATTTTTTTATCGTTATTAATAAAAGTTTGCAAAGATTAAATTAGATTTTACTTGATAAAAATGTTTGGCATTTCATTATATCCACAAAAAATATGAGTCATCGTCATCATCATCATCATCATCAACGCCATCAAAATAATAGCAGCAAGAGGCATTGTTTACAGTGACAAAATAAAAATATTCTGGGCCCAGTTAAAACACAAATAGAATTATCACATGATGACACATCACAAGAACTGATTTGTTTCATTGCTTGGATGACCGGATGCTTGGACACGGTTCAGCGGTCAGTATACATTATACATCACATCATCACTGCTGTTACAACAAATACAATTTATTAACATATATCATCATCTTCATTGCACATACAAACAGTTGTGACTGTCTCCTCAAAGTCATCATCATGATGACCACCATCACCATTACAAGCATTACCATTGTCTTCCCAAAGTCATCATTATCACCATCATCATCATCATCCTAATCACCACCAATTCCATCATCATCATCATCATCACACCACCATCCTAGGCACCCACCGGTGTACCCTATGGTCTTCCCGGGCACCTCCTGCCCGCAGCAGGCGGAGCAGAAGATCTGCCCGCAGATGCGGCAGTGGTGGCGCCGTTTGAAGAGGCTGAACTTGCAGCCGCACTCGTAGCATTCCTTGCAGTTGCTATCGGGCATCCAATACTGCTTGAAGTCGCTGTCCCTGTAGGCCTGCGGGGTCTGACAGATGGATGGATGGATGAAAAGAAGGAAGGAAGGAAGGAATGAATGAACGGATGAATGGGTGGGTTGATGGATATGATCATTGTTTATTGATATTGTCGTTACCAATATCATTAATATTAACATTATTAATAACATCATTTTGATGACGAATTAATATTATAATTAATATTATTATTATTATTATCATCGTTCAGAAAAGGAAATGATGACGATGATGATTATTATTGTGAATATTATTACTAACAATAGTAACTGGTATGATATAATAATGATAATATAATTATTATTCAGAAGCAGTGTTGCAGTGATTACATTGAGATCATATGAATTGCTCTGACTCCATCACAAAGTACTCAGAGATTCAGATTGTGTTATTATTGCTATGATTGTCGGTATTATTGTTATTATTGCTATTATTATTATTATTATTACTATTAATATTATTATTATTTTTCCTTCTTCTTCTCGGTTTCATGGCCTTTGATGAATGAATGCTGAGCACTACCAGTGCTCTCAACGATTCATCCAAGTACTTTCCGAAGAATGTGGGCAGTGCCTAGCAAGGAGATCTTCTGAATCTCCGAAGTCTTTGGTCGTCCTGGTATCAACTCTACATACTTTGTAAAGTCTTTTCTTCTTCTTCTTCTTATTATTATTATTATTGTTATTATTAATATTATTATTATTATTATTGTTGTTGTTGTTGTTTTTGTGGCTAAGTCCTCTTATAATTTCACTGTTCTTTTTCAAGTTCACTAAGTGATCTTTTCACAGCACGACTATTTATAGCATCACAAATGTCACGTGTTTCATCATGTTAAAACTTTGCAACTGTGTTGGATAATTTTGGCTGAGCTGCAAGTAATCAAAGCACGGCTGTGAGTTCACCACACGAGGAATCGTCAACAGGATGCATCGGAGACTTGTGATTACTTCACGAATAAGTTTAGCAAAATTTCTTGTAATTTGTTAATACTAATATTGTTAACACATAATTTATACTAACATAACCATTAAACAAATGAATATCACTAAATAATTTATAATTAATATAATTAATTAATAAATATAATTAATTAATATCATTAAATTAATGAAAAAAATACTTAGACCATCTTAAACGTGTTAAACTGATGCTAAGAATGGAGGTCACACATTGAACAATAAACATTTAAAAATAAAAATTAAAAAAAAACCAAAAATTCAGAAGATCAACAAGTCTATTCATCTCCAAAGTGAGGTCTGTTTATAGTAGCATCAGTGGTCGACACTGAAAATACTCAACAAAATATAAACAAGAACGAATAATATAGTTATAATAATAATAGTTATATTAATAATAGTTATAATAATAATAGTTATATTAATAATAGTTATAATAATAGTTATATTAATAAGAACGATCCTCAGCTGATGTGCTAATTATGCATATGCAAATGCAAAAAACTGTCTCTGCTGATCAATTTTATTCGGATGTTTAATTGAATATCAAATAAGAGATCAAGAGAGCATAATTATATTGTATTTAACCTGCATATTTTATGCAAATTTAATTGACCAACATTTGAATACCAACATTTTCCCGAATTAAGATGTTTTAAATTCATTTTAAACTAAATTTTGATAATTAAACTGAATAATGAGGATATGTAGAAATAAAAAAAAAACTATGATATGTTGACTGGGATGATTAAACAAACGAGAAAAAACCGGTTACAACCATCATACTGCAAAGATCTAAAATAATTACGATGTGGATGATCATAATCATTGTCATCATCATCAACATAACTGTTGTCACCAATAACTTCATCATTGTCATCATCAATAACATAACCAATGACTCTAACAATAACATCATCGCTTTAATAACAATCTCAATGCTGACCTTTCCTTTGAAAGCCATAATCCTCTTTAAACCCCTAAGGACATTGGACAAATTCCTGCCAGAGGATGGACTTGCAAAGAAGGAAGCAGTGGATGAAGCTGTTGTGGCGATGTCGGATGATGATGCAGCCAGCATGGATTGATCTGAAAGCAATCAAAGTCAATCAATCAATCAATCAACTTTTGCCATAAACTAACCAAATCAGCTGGAATCAGTTGCATATCAATTATCTTTATAAAGTTTATATTATTCGCATTCTTATTTTGCATTTGAATGTAAACATTTATAAAATTGAATATATAATTTGTTTCAGTAATCCAGTTACCATGCAAAAATGCACACATTAAGCACAGTTATGTCAGTCAGACACCTCACCATCAGGATGTGTCACAGAGCTGATTGAATTCCTCTCATGGAGGTCATCACAGCTCCCACTGATGTGAGAATGGGGTGGAACTTTGAAAAATATCACAAGAAATGAAACAATCATTGGAAAAATAATAATTAGAATAAGTAGCACATCTCATTAAAAAAAAACTAACATTAGAACTAAGGTAACAAAAAATGGGAGCAGCAACATCTTAAGTCTTCAAGTTACATAGGCTTACTAGCCAATACTGCCGTTAATAAGTAAATTAAATAGGCTCTGAACTTATTGCAAATTGGTCAATTAGATACTAAGGAATAATTAAGTCAACAAATCATCATAATCAAGACGAACTCAAACCTTTAGAAATATCGGCAGCAAATATCCTCTTAAAAATGTTTCGCCTTTGTTCCTCTTCATCGAGATATGGTGAAAAACTTGTCAACTTGTTTTGACATTTGTTATTGGCAACAGAATCATTCATTTTACAATAGCGTGAAAAACACTCGCGAATACAATATTTAAACTTCTGTTATTACTTTATATACAAAGCCTAAATGTTTCCTGTTCACCCTGCGGCGACGATCATATGGACCACCACCGAATAAATTTTTCGACTTCCCAAAGGTTTAAAAGTACTGCGTGTTAAAAGTGGTAACTAATATAATCACGCAAGATAGTCGAGATCTATACCATAGCTAAAAGTATATGACTCTTTCCTTATTTTTAATAATGAATTTAGCTATTAAAACATTTGTTTTGCCCAGAGGAAAATGTTTAAATTGTCAGCAGCAAATACGGGCTCCTCTGCGATGCTGAAAGAACAATATTTTTTCTAACTGGCATGAGAAATCTTTAATAATCTTGAAATAATTAATAACACTATACACATTTCCCCGGGGCACGTCCTTCCCTCTTCCCCTTTAATGTTGTTCCAACTCAACCAAAATGTCCTACCGCGACCGAAACATGCGATTTGCTGCGAAACAACCCGTTTTGTTTTTTCCAAATTCGACGAACCCTATCAATAGCGCCATCACAGATTCGGTCAGCCGCGACAAGGCTAGCTACTTTCCCTGGGTTAACTCCAAATTGAATTGCTATAACAGGATACTGAAACCCAGCAAATGGTTCAAATCGTTTATTTGTAGAAGCAGACAACAAAAGCAAAGTGTATAACCATTATAAGGTAGCAACAAAAGAAATAAAAACAACTAAGAAAAACAATCAAACATACCATCAATGTTAACAAAATTTAAGTAAATGGCAATAAAACTTGCAACTAACTCAGCAAAGTGGACATCCCAAAATGTTCTTTCAAGCACATTAATAACCACTATTTGAATATCAGCAAAAACTCTCTAAAACCCCAATCTCAAAAGCTAACAACCATGATCATTCTAAAACAATAACAAAAGAATCAAAACTTTTAACCATAAAACATGTGAGTCCTAATTAATCAAGTAAGGAACAAATTTTAGCCAAAACATCACTGATGATGAAGAATTGCATTCATTTATATTCAATTCACTTTTGAACACTTGAAAAAGAATATTCAATTACCACAAAATGCTTAAAAGTAATAAAAAATAATCAAGTGATACTGAATTGAATCAAGATTTAAATTTCTACAAAAGTTTAACTCAAAGCCAGAGTTCCCGAAGCATCGAAAAGATTGATCAATTTGCAGACAATGAGTCAAGGCTGAATGAGGTGGCCAAAGAACAGAATGGAACGTGTGGTATTATCTCTCAGAATGAAGATGAAAGGGTGATCGGCTCTGAATTCCAAAGGATCGGCTGGAAAAGCAGCACAGCAACGCATCATCATGACCGCAGTAGCAGCTGCAGCTTCTGAACCTTCCTCATTTACTTCAATGAAGGCCTTGTGGACAACTTTTGAGACACAAAGATCTGTGGTCCCATCCATTCCAGAGAAGTCTGCTTTTCCTCCAATGAAAAGATCTTTGGCACCCATTTCTTGCAAAACACTTTTCAACTCAAAACACTGTTCCACCTTGAATCTAGGCAGCCAAACATTTATTTCCATTTCCCAAGAAGAGATTTCATTTAAGTCTTCAGAACAAAGTGAACTTTCCAAATCCTCTAAAGTTGTTGTTTTTAGATCTGGCAGTAAGATGAGCATGCTAACTGATTTACCAACATATGGCAATTCTAGGATCTGACAATGCAACTTATCATTATATTCATAATTCAACTTGGCCTTTTTCATATGCATCATCTGGACTTTTATCGAGTGATTAGCATTAACATGAAAGTCACATTCCTTAGTTTGGGAAGCCTCAAATTTTTTGTTCCAATCTCCTTTGAAATAAATGGCATTGACCAGAACCAATCTTGTTGAGTTGTCCAAAGTACCAGATTGAATCAAATCTTTGATTTTATTCTTTGTCTGCAGGGACACCCAGTCATTGATTTCTTTCTCACATGCAGAGGTATTATTTCTATTAAAACAAATATGTTTAGAAGAGATTCAAGTATTTTTCTATGAATAATAAAAAGATGTCCAACAAACATTTCAAAAGAAACGGCAATAAAATTCACAACGAATTTATTAGGTCAACCGACTTCAAACATCCTTCAAACAATGGATGACTGACCATCATTTGAATGCTCAAGTTAAAATTTCCTTTGCAAAACTTTTAACAACCATGTGGTTAATCCCACAACATAAAAATAAAAGAAAACTTTGCAGTATTGAAAGTCAAACTAACTATAACAAAATATACAAATGTTAGCTTTAGAAATATTACAGTTGGCAAAAAAAATGCACTCATTTGTAGATTTTCATTTGCTTGAGATTCAGATTTGATAAAAAATGATATATTTAATAAGTAGGGAGATCCAAATTAATTATGCTGTGGAGATTAATAAAAGGCAAATAGAAATCTTTCAATTATAGATTTTAAAAATTAAAATCAAAGCATTCTGACTTCATGCAACAAATAAAATGAATGACAAATTAGTAATTCAACAGCTGGCCATAGATCATGGCTGAAAGAGATGGCCAAAGAACAGGATAGACTCTGTGGCATTATCTCTCAGAATAAAGATGAAAGGGTGATCAGCTCTGAATTCTAAAGGATTAGCTGGAGAAGTACCAGCACAGCAAAGCTCTGCTATGACAGCAGTAGCAGCTGCAGCTTCTGAACCTTCCTCATTTACTTCAATGAAGGCCTTGTGGATAACTTTTGAGACACAAAGATCTGTGGTCCCATCCATTCCAGAGAAGTCTGCTTTTCCTCCAATGAAAAGATCTTTGGCACCCATTTCGTGCAAAACACTTTTCAACTCAAAAAGCTGTTCCACTTTGAATCTAGGCAGCCAAACATTTATTTCCATTTCCAAAAAAAAGATTTCATCTAAGTCTTCAAAACAAAGCGAACTTTCCAATTCCTCTAAAGTTGTCATATTCAGATCTGGCAATAAGATGAGCATGCTAATGGATTCTTCAACATATGGCAATTCTAGGATTTGACAATGAAGTCTGACATTATATTTATAATTCAACCTGGCTTCCATCATGTGCATCATTTGAACTTTTATTGTTTGATCGGCATTAACATGAAAGTCACACTCCGTTGTTTGTGAAACCTCAAACTTCCTGCTCCAATCTCCTTTGAAGTAAATTGCATTGATCAGAACCAATCTTGTTGAGTCATTCAAGGTACCAGATTGAATCAAATTCATGATTTTATCCTTTGTCTGCAGAGACACCCAGTCATTGATTTTCTTCTCGCAGGCAGAAGCATTATTTCTAGTTGAATAAATATGTCAAACATACTTGTTAATTGATGTAATTTTCAAGAAATTAGTGCATGAAAATCAAGATTTTAAAATGACAAGCTAGCTAATAATAATGAAATCAGAATTAACAAAGTAATAAGCAAAATAAATTAATCTTGGGCTGGATTAAGACACTACAATTTGATTCACTTCTTTAGTTCAAACTTTTTAATATAATTAAAAAAAACTTCGTAAAAATTATAAAAAGATATAAAAATAATGATTTCAAAATATAAAGCAATTACCAAACCAGGCAAATTTAGTATAGTCACAAAAGCACATTAAATTCAATTGATATAAGCATTTAGTTTTAGCGAGAGAAATATATTAACTACTAAACAACTAAAAAGAAGACAGTTTGTCTAAAAATATGCATCAGGCATTTCTCAAGGCCTGAAAAGCCTTCCATAAAACAATGTAGCTCTAGTTTTGTTGTCTCTGAGAAGGAAGATGAAAGGGTGATCTGCCCTGAAGACCACAGGCATCGAAAAGACAGCCATTTTATAAGCCATCACAACAGCAGTTGCTGCTGCAGCCTCTGAGCCCTCTTCATTAACCTCTATGAAGGCCTTGTGAACAACTTTTGATATGAAGAGTTTCCCATCATCTGCAATACCAGAAAAATCAGCATTTCCAGAGAATGCATCTTTTGCTCCCAAGGCTTGCAGTTCTCGGCCCAAATCAAAATCCTGATCTACCTTGAAACGTGGCAGCCACACATCTACCTCACGCTCCCCTGCGTCAAGCTCGTTCAAGTCTTCAGAACAAAGCGAGCCTTCCATTTCCTCTAGTGATGTCTTTTCCAGATCCGGCAAAAAGATAAACATGCTAATTGATTTTCCAACATATGGCAATTCCAAGATTTGGCAATGCAGTGTTTCACTATGTCTGTAATTCAACTTTGCCTTTCTCATGTGCATCATTTGGACTTTTATTGAGTTACCAGTGCTAAGGTGAAAGTCACATTCATCTGTTTGAGAAACCTCAAACTTCTTGTTCCAATCTCCTTTGAAGTAAATTGCATTGATCAGAACCAATCTTGTCAAGTTGTCCAAACTACCAGAAGGAATTAGATTTTTGATTTTATCCTTTGTCTGCAGGGACACCCAGTTATTGATTTCCTTTTCACATGCAGAAGTACTATTTCTATTAAAATAAATATGATTAAAAATAGATGCAAGAAATAATATGCAACTTTTAGCTGTTTTAATGCATAAATCACATTCAAAAATATTTCTATTTAAGTTTTAATTAAAAATTCCCTCATTGGGGCTGAAATGGTAACTAATACCAAATCATTTCATGTTTCCAAGCAAATTTCTGAAAATTATGATGTATACCAATGTCTGTAAATGTGTGATCTAACAATTACATCACACCTGCAACCATAACTATGGTGACAAAGCCATTTGGTTTGGCTTTATGAGACACATTTAAGTTGCAGACAGTCGCAATACCTAATTAATTGCATAATTCAGATATCAACCAAAATCATGTTATTTATCATCAAGTTATTTAAGTATATTTGCAAGAATGCTGATTCAGAATTTCTATGATAGCTTTTGGAAAATTTATTATAAAGCACTAAAAGTAAAATTATGGTAAAAGTGTTGGAAATACTATGATTGTAATGTTAATTTATGTAAGAAATAAATGTACTATATATTTATATATATATTATATATATATGGAACTAACTTATCCAAAATAAAGTAAAAACTACATGAGAAAAACATATTTCAGAGAACAAAGGAATCTATTAAACCGTAAATAATATTTTCATAAGATAAAATTCTCTGAGTATGATGAGTATGATCAGTAAATGATGTAAATATAATCCTAAGTAAAACTAACATTCCAATCAGATATGTATTCAATTAAAACCACAAATTAAAGATAAAACAGAAACAATGTCTCTTTTTAAACTCAGATTAAAAATATAAAAACAAATTTTGTTAGTTTGCAACTATAAAGAGTTAGCTAGCTAAAGAAATGAGTAAGAAAACAGATGTGGTTAAAATGAATTTCTTAGACAAATTCTGCAAAGCTGGAAGAGTGGGTCAAATGCTTAAAATTGGTGGTTGTCTGATGTGGCAAAGTCATGGTTTCACGAATCTCGCAAAAAACAAGATGGATTTAGTCAGAGAGTCCTGGATGAAAAATATGAACGGGTGGTCAGCCCTGAACTCGGGTGTTATGGGCAGTGCAGATCTTGTTGTAATAACAACAGCTGTTGCTGCTGCTGCCTCAGATCCCTCTTCGTTGACCTCTATAAAGGCCTTGTGGAGGACATCGGAAACAAATAGGTCCTTCTTTCCATCAATCCCTGACAGATCTGACAGGCTTTCCGTAAATAGATTCTTAACACCTAAAGCTTTGAGCACGTCATTTAGCTTGAAATCAATCTCCAGCTTGAACCGAGGCAACCACACAAATATCTCCTTTTCTTGTACTTTCAAATTTCTCAAAACCTCTGGATTCAATTTGCTCTCCAACTTTTCGATGGTGGTTGTAGAAAGATCAGGGAGGAGGATAACCATGCTCAATGACTTCCCCAAATAAGGAAGTTCAAGCACTTGATAACCTAGATCATCATCAGATCCATAAAGCAACTTTGTCTTTTTCATGGACATCATTTGGACCTTAACAGTTTCATGCTGAGACACATGGAAGTCTGCCTCCTTGGTCAGATTTCTATCAAACTTAAGATTCCAATCGCCTTTGAAGTAAATGGCATTGATAAGAATCAGACGAGTGAGGCTATTCACACAGTCCTTGTTTACCAAGTCCTTAATCTTTCCTCCAGTTTTTGCCTCCACCCATTCATTGATGACCTTTATAACTCCAACCGAGCTATTTCTGACAAAATTTCAAATATTTAAAAACTTCAGAATCAAACTACACACACACAAGAATATCATTTCTACCATTTGTTCCTAAACTGAGGAAACAACATACAATGTCATCATGTCACTCAGTTGAAAATCATTATAGAAAAAATTTTCTACAACAACATAGAATGCTCCCCAAGTGTATTAAACTCACTTAAAGTCCACAGCTGCCAACTCAGCTCCATAAAAACACTTGCAATTTTCAAGAAATTCTTTTAAGAAGTTATAGCTCTTTTCCCCATAAAGCCTGTTTGCAATGTGCAGTGTGCACTTGCTGCAATTTTCCATTACAGACTTGTTCAACTTAGAGAAGTGCTTGTGGGCTTGATCTTCTGGGATGTCCTCAAGTTTCAGTGCCTTCCTCAGCTGGTTGAGGGTTTCATTCTTTGCCCCAAGAGAGGTCATTGCAAGAGCACTTGAAATACTGTAAGGAGAGAAAAAGACATTTCCTCCTTTGCTGTTAGCTGCCAGTTGCTTGAACAAATCCAAACCAAAACTTGAGTTGCATTTGCTCAAATTGAGGACTTCTTCTGCAGCCATATTTCCTTGTTTCAAATTCTAAAAATTTAAATATCACAAAATAAAAATGATCATCACAATCTGCATGCAAGAACCATAAACTTGATATGAAGTTTATCACCACATAATGTAATTTTTAGAATGTGATGAAAATCAATTGTTCAGGAAATAATTCGAGGCAGTGGATGATCCATATATTAAAAATAACTTATTTAATGAAACCATTCGCTAACACCATAACAAGTTAATCAATGCCTTTTGCGAGTAAATTCAGTTGTAGCCATGTAGCAATTTAGCTGACAACTAATCAAAATTATAAGGTCGACACATTACATCACATAACCAAATCCATTACATATTCACGTCAAAATCTTCACGGATTAAAACCTCTAAGTTACAGATACCCGGATGAAGACACTTGAGGCACAACCCGGAAACCCAAGTTGCAACTTCTGCTGTTGTGCAACGAAGTCAGGTAGAACACTTATGATAAAATAAGTCCTAATGCCGTTATTATTTACTGTGATTATCTAATATAAAATATAGTCAGTTGTAAATTATTTAGTAATCTCTCAAATTAGGCAATCGTCATTAATTTAGCATTAAGCGCCAAAAGTCGTTGCCTTCAGTGGACGTTGGAGCATTTCACTTAGTCATACTATTAGCAGAGATTAAAAGCTGTGCATAATGTGCCGCATGTGATTTCCAAATGTGTTTTATATTTGTTTAGCCGATCCTTAACGTTCAATTCCACCCCGAGGATAGGCCCTCAGGCAAACATATCTCCTAGGTGAAATCGGGTTATATGCACCACGGATTAAAAGCACCATTGGATCTAAAGGAGAGCAATGCAATTTTAATGTAAATTCAACCTACCCAACGTATAGGGATTTTTTTTGTGTCTAATCAAGCTCAATTTTTCGATTTTTTAAAATTTATTCACGTCATACGTTTTCTGTTTTCGGCGGTTAAAAGTAATTTTTTTTATGGTGACGAAAAAAATATTAGTTCAGCAGAAATTATGCTGTGATTTGGTTTGGCAAGCAATTTTGAGGGTTTTGGTGGCCCACGGTCCGTGGAAAGTTATATTGATTACGAACCTTTAGAGAATTTTCTGTATGAACCTGTTGGCACCTGGCACAATAAATTAAAAAAATTGTTTAAATCCATCTTAGATGAGATAACATAAAAACTGGATGATCTAATTTTTATTCACAAAGCAATCAGAGGGCTGATCTTTTGGTTATGAATAAATTTTTACTTGAAAGTGACTTAATTGGAAGTGCACAATTCTTACACTGTAAGTCATTTATAACATTATTTATAATTATTACGTTGCAAGCCTTCGTCATTTTTGACATTGTTTAGTCCGATAATTATCTCATACATTTACTTCTATTATTTAAAACTCCAAAAGCAGCTATGTGTATTATGTTGTGGATATATTCTTGTGTAGAAAACATTTAAAAAATGAAAAGTATTCTTGTTTAACAAATTCTTAACAAAATTTAACCAGAATATAATCGAATATCACCAATTATTGCTACATAAAATTGATTCGGACTCATAATTAATCAATGCTCATAAATATGTGGTTCTACAAATTTATGCTATGTTTAAGTTAATAAACAATAATTTCGAGAAATCGATAGTTCTATTGCAACAAGGTCATTACTAAAATAAAAAATATCAATGTTCAAAATGTAGCAAAACGACAAATCAAATCTACTAGAATCGAAGGCTTGAAGCAAATTATTAAATAATCAAAGCAACATGCATTGATAACAAATATATTCATTCAATATGCAAAACTAGCATCAAAACTAAATATTTGAAAAAGAAAAAAAAATTATAACTTGAAATGTTTTTACATGGAAAATAAGCATCATGGCTTTATTTTCTGTGTTTCTTTAGTCATTTCGAACCAGTAGCAGTTATAAGTAGCAGAAAAGAAACGATCCAACTGTTAGATTTTTAATTAAGGATTAGTGAGGCGGCCAAAGAACAAGATGGACTCCGTGGCATTGTTCCTCAGAAGAAAGAGGAAGGGATGATCAGCTCTGAAGTCAATAGGTTGAGGTGTGTTTGCATTAAAACAACATCCACATAGTATCACTGCAGTGGCAGCCGCTGCCTCCGAACCCTCCTCATCAACTTCAATGAAAGCCTTGTGGATAACCATTGAAATCAATATGCCATTAGCCTCACTCATACCAGATAAATCTGCATTTTTAAATAAATCTGAAGCTCCCATCTCAACCAAAACATCAGAGAGTTCAAAATCTTGCTCCACTTTGAAACGAGGCAACCACACATTCACCTCTGGGTTCCAACTATGGAATTCATTCAAGTCCTCAGGATTCAGTGAGATTTCCAATTTTTCCAGAGTTGTTTTATTCAAATCTGGCAATAGGATAAACATGCTCACATTTCCATAGTAAGGCAATTCAAGAATTTGACAGTGCAACTTTTCATTAAAACTATAGGGTAATTTTTCTTTCATGTACATCATTTGGACTTTTGTTGAATGATTGGCATTGATGTGAAAGTCACATTCTCCTGTGCTATGACGTTTAAATTTATTTATCCACTCTCCCTTGAAATAAATTGCATTAACCAAAACTAATTTAGCAAACTCTAAGCTTCCCTCTGGAATCAAATCTTTGATTTTGTCATTTGTCTGTTTGGCCACCCATGCATTGATTTCTTTCTCACATTGAGAGGAGTTATTGCTAAATTTGACAAAAATTGAAATCATATTATTTATAAAATAATTTCATTTAATAATATCATTATTTTAAAATTATTTCCAACAATACATTATTGAGTTGAAAGATTGTGAGAAAAATAATTAAGTAATTATTTCAAAACTATTAAGTACTAAAGAGGTAAAAGTACAGTTAGAATCAATGGCAGATCATTGAATAGAACTCTTTGATGGTGTCAGATACTTATAGAAATATGGAGTAAATCAAATTGGTGTCCAACTTTGATGGGAAAACTTTGGTAAGGAGAAAATGATAAATGGAAATGTTTGCAAATATTCAATTTAAATATAAAATATGCCTCCCCAGTCACCATGATTCTTATACTTAGTTCTTAATACATCAAGCTTCCAGTAGATCTGCTACTGAAAGATGTACTTAAAATATTGCAGGTATTTCTTCAACAGTAGAATTGAATCATAGTGTTTAATTTTGAATAAGGTATCTCTATTTTTATGTTTGTACTCACTTGAAATCCACAGCTGCCAACTCAGCTCCATAAAACGTTTTGCAATTTTCAAGAAATAATCTTGCAAAATTATAGCTTTTCTCTCCATAAAGTCTATTTGCACTAAGAAGTGTGCATTTATTTCTCTTTTCCATAATAGACTTGTTCATCTCAGAATACAGCTTGTGAGTCTGACTCTCTGGGATTTTCTCAAGTTTCAGTGCCTTCCTCAGTTGTTTAAGGGTTTCATTCTTTGCCCCAAGAGAGGTCATTGCAAGTGCACTGAATATGCTATAAGGGGAGAAAAAGACATTCCCTTCCTTGGTGGCAGGCAGCTTCTTGAACAAGTCCAGTCCAAAGCTTGTGTTGCATCTGCTCAGTTCAATGAAATCCTGGTTTTCCATTTTCTGCAAATAATTTTTCGGATATTATATTTTGTGACCATGTAAGTTTTATTTAAGAAATTAAATTTTCCAATGTTGAGTATTTTCTTTAGGAATTTTCTTTGACGTTAGTCAAACTTACTCTTTAGTTAATTTAGGTGACGTTAATATAATTAATTATATTAATCATGCATGCACTTCCTCTAACGTGCAAGACATCTGAGAGCAGCCGTTTTTAAAGAATAAAAGTTGGACTCTTAAACCTGGAAAGGTGTTGTTGCTATAGCTACGAGACTCAATCGATTAGCTGTATGCGAGTTAATGCGTCGAATTAAGCGCCTACTAATCCTTTTGGTATGATCTGATAAACAAACTACTTGAGTATAATTCAAGATTACTTGGAAACATATTCATCACAACTTGTATTTGGCTCACAATCAAGTAAAAATTAAACAAAAATTTGCCCACGCAACTCTCGTACAATTAATAATTAAGTGTTTCTTATCTGAAAGAATGATTTAAAGTAGGGTTTCTGAAAAACCAGAAATTTCAGTCTTGCCTTCCTGGGCTGAAAACATGTGTTAGCCGTGGAGGGCACCAACCAATTCAACCTCCTAATAGTCAGCAGATTTGAAGCAAACTTTAATCAATTTAGTTGTTCGAGAAATAGCTTGCAACACATTAGATGTTCCATTTATTTTATAATAACTTAGTTGTTGAAACCATTAGCGAACAACATTATCACTAATCAACTCTTCTTGCGATTAAATTCAGTTACAGCCACGTGGCAGCTTAACTATCAACTAATCAAAATTATCAACCAAATTCATTACATTTCGAGCGCGTCGATAACGTTGACATTGGAGTCCTCCATAAAAGACATCCTTACGAGGGGAAGAGGGATTAAGACCCAAATGGGGACCATTGCGGACAAGGGGAGAGGAAGGTTTGGCAAATTATGGATTTCATCAAATTATAAATTAAATAGGCACAAAAGGGTTAGTTGCTTTGAGGCAAAATAACTTTTGTGACTAAGGGGTTGAAATCCATGCCCATGTTAATGTTTTTACCTAGTATAATAAATTACTCCTAGGACTACCATCGTCTGAAAGAAAGCTAACATCATCAATGTGGTGGCAGCTGCTGCCTCTGAATCTTCCTCATTGATTTCAACGAGGGCCTTATGGATAAGCTATGAGTTGGATATGCCTCTAGTTATGCCTCACACTCGTATCAGATAAATCTAATATCATTATTAAAAAGTCCGAAAATCAAAAAAGAAAGCCTTGATAACTAAAGCAAGACTCTAGCTTAATTACAGCTTTCGTGATTCCACAACATTCTAATATCATGATATGTTTTGATTAATATATGATCATAAAGCTCGATCATTAAAAAACTGATTTTTTTAAATTTATTCATTAATTTAATTTGATTCTTATCAATAACCATTGGTTCTCACTTGCCAAACTTCACGAGGTTTAACTACAGAAATCTGAGTTGTCTGTGCATACAAACGTATCACCTGTTTAGTTATATGCAGTAATACAACATGATTTATTAAGAAATAAAATTAATTATGATATGCAATTTTAAGCAAAATTTCCTTTCGTTGCTTCAAATGAGCGCATTATTATTTTTTTTTAATAAATTATGGCCAGGAATTATATTTTAAAAATTTAATAAATAACTCTTACTGGTTTATTTAAAAAATTGTTTAAACCCAAATTAAATGAGATAACATCAAAACCTTATGCTCTCATTTTTATTCACAAAGCAATCAAAGGGCTGATCTTTTGGCTGTAAATAAATTTCTATTTGAAAGTGACTTAATTGGTAGTGCACCATTCTTACACTGTAAGACATTTATAACATTGTTTATAATTATTATGTTGCAATATTGTCCTTTCCAATATTGTTTATAGTCAATTATTTATCTCATTCATTTATTTAAAAATCCATAAAGAAGTTGTTTGTATTATGAAAGTTGGTATATTTTTGTGTAGAATACGTTCAAAAAGTGGAAAGTATGCTTGGCTAACAAATTTTTGACTAAATTTCAATTGTAGACACCAGAAAATAATAAAATATCAGCAAGTATTACTACCTAAACTTGATGAGGACACTCATAATTACTCAATACTCATAAAAATGTGGTTCTATAAATTTAAGCTAATAAACATGAATGTAAATATAATAAGAGTTTTGTCGCAAAAAGATCATTAGGTTTTGTCATTATTAAAATAACAATATCAATATTCTAAATGTAGCAAAATGTCAAATTAAATCTGCGAGAATCAATAGTTTGAAGCAAATCATAAAATAGTCAAAGCAACATATATTGGTAACAAATATAATCATTCAATATGCAAAACTAGAATCAAAACTGAATATTTGAAGAAGAAAAAACATACAAATTTAATTGTCATTACATGTAAAATAAGAATATAATAAGCATCATGGCTTTATTTTCTATGTTTCTTTAGTCATTTCAAATATTCAAAGGTTATCAACAGTAGAAAATAAATGATTTACTGATATATTTTTAATAAGGATCAATGATACGACCAAAGAATAAGATGGACTCTGTGTCGATGTTCCTCAAAAGAAAGAGGAAGGGATGATCAGCTCTGAAGTCAATAGGTTGAGGTGATTTAGCATAACAACAAGAATCACGTGCTGTTACTGCAGTGGCAGCTGCTGCCTCTGAACCCTCCTCATCAACTTTGATGAAAGCCTTGTGGATAACCTTTGAAATGTGTAGGACCTTAGCCTCACTAATACCAGATAAATCTGCATTATTAAATAAATCTGTGACTCCCATCTCAATCAAAACATCAGAGAGTTCAAAATCTTGTTCCACTTCGAAGCGAGGCAACCATACATTCACCTGGGAGTACCACATTTGGAATTCATTCAAGTCCTCAGGATTCAGTGAGTTTTCCAATTTTTCCAAAGTTGTTTTATTCAAATCTGGCAATAGGATGAACATGCTCACATTTCCACGATAAGGCAATGCAAGAATTTGACAGTGCAACTTTTCATTGAAACTATAGTTGGAATATTTTGTCATGTACATCATTTGGACCTTTCTTGAATGGTTGGAATTGATGTGAAAGTCACATTCTTTTGTTACAGAACGATCAAATTGTGTTTCCCATTCTCCCTTGAAGTAAATTGCATTGACCAAAACTAATTTGTCAGACTTTAAACTTCCAGAAGTAATCAAATTTGTGATTTTGCCATTTGTCTGTTTGGCCACCCATGCATTGATTTCCTCTTCACATTGGTAGGAATTATTTCTAGATTTAATAAAAAATTAAAATCATATTATTTATAAAAATCATTTTGTTTAATAATATCATTATCTTAATATTATATTATATATATATAATAATAATAATAATAATATTACTATTATTATTATAATATTATAATAATAATAATATTATTATTATTATATTATATTATTATTTGCAATAATTCCTAACTGGGCTAAAGAAACCTAAGAAAAATATTTAAAAATATCATTTCAAAACTATTAAGCGCTAGAGAGCTAAATAAAATACACTAAGAATCAATGATAGGTCTATTAAATAGAATTCTTTGGTGTGATCAAATACTTGTAGAAATATGGAGGAAATCATAAGGGGAAATGTATGCAAATATTTAATTTAAAGATAAAATATGCCTGCCGCAGTCAACAAGCATCATATACTTAGTTCTTGCTATATCATGCTTTCACTAGATCTGATAATGAATGGATAAATCAGGAAATCTCAATGGGAAGCTTATCATTAGCTGTTGTTGCTGTAGCTACGAGTCTCAGTCAATCAACGTTGGACGAGTTAATACTTTTATATGAAATCTTTTATCTTTTATCTTCTATTTTCAATTCCTCCTTCCGTACTGGTCTCATCCCAAAAGAACTTAAATCTGCTAAAGTTATACCTCTCTTCAAATCAGGTGAGCAGGACAAGGTTGAAAACTACAGGCCCATATCTATCTTACCATACTTTTCCAAATTTTTAGAAAAAATTGTACATTCCAGACTATATGATTACTTTGATAAATTTAACCTACTTAATGATTCTCAATTTGGTTTCAGAAAGAATCATTCAACTTATATGCCTCTATTGTTGCTTCAAACTGATGTTTACAATGCTTTTGATGATGGTGATGTTGTATTGGCTTTGTTTCTTGATTTACAAAAGGCTTTTGATACTGTTAATCATCAAATATTGCTTCGTAAGCTTGAATTGTATGGTGTCAGAGGTGTCGTTTTGTGTTGGTTTAAAAATTATTTGTGTGGCAGAAGTCAAAGGGTTATGTTTAATGGTGTGTGTTCTTCTGATGTTCTTATTGATTATGGTGTTCCTCAAGGTTCTATACTGGGTCCCCTTTTATTTCTTATTTATATTAATGATTTTCAATGTTCTTCTGATCTTTTCAAAGTATTAATATATGCTGATGATATTGTTATTTATACATTAGGGAAAAACATAAATAGTCTTATTACTTTATTCAATAATGAATTAACTTTTTTGAAAAATTGGTTTGCGAGTAATTGCTTATCTATCAATGTTTATAAATCAAATTTTATGGTTTTTCACTCTTCCAGAAAGGTCATTGCATGTAACTCCTCTCTCTACATAGATAAGTTTTCCCTAAATAGAGTCACAAGTATTAGATATTTAGGGATCACAATAGATGAACACCTTTCTTGGCTAAACCATATATCTTATTTACAAAATCGCATCTCCAGAAATATTGGAATAATATCAAGGATACGGCCTTTTATCAACACAAAAATAGCACTTTCATTATATTTTTCACTTGTCTATCCCTACCTAACTTACTGTAATATCATATGGGCTTCTACTTACAAGACACACTTACATCAGTTATCATTATTACAAAAACGGATTGTGCGTGTCATTTTCCTGCTGCCGCCTCTATCATCGACTGTCTCTGCTTTTACAAACAATAATTTACTAAGTGTAACCCAAATTCATGACTTACAAACTGCCCTTTTTATGTTTGCCTACAACTTCAATTCTATTCCTAAAATATTTTCAGATTTTTTCATAACAAGCAATACCTATAACAATCCTTCTTATTTCTTACGTAACACTCATGAATACAGTCCTACCTTTGCGAAATCTACTTTGAAATTATTTTCTATACAATGTTATGGGCCCAGATTATATACTTCAATTCCAGATTCAGTTAGGGAATTAACTTGTTTTCATTCATGTCCTTTTGAGTTATTGTTTCTGTTGTTTAAGAAATTGTATAAGTCTCATTTAGTAAGGGTTGTTTGAATTTACATGGTTGTATTATATATATTATGATTTTTAGGGCCAGTCTGTTTAGCGGAAGCTTGCGCTTCCTTAAGACTGACCCTATGAGTTTATTTTGTATTTTAAGTTTAAATTGTTTCGTTGGTGTACATAATTGTTTGTTCAATTGTTTGTTCAATAAACTCTAAACTCTCAAAAAAAAAAAAAAATCCACACAAGTGTGATGCAATAGATTAATTTTGGTTTTTCTTACTGGATAAAAAGATTTCTAATATAAAAAGGTGTACTTAATACTTAAAATATTGCAGGTATTTCTTCAACAGTAGAATTGAATCATAGTATTTAATTTTGAATAAGGTATCTCTATTTTTATGTTTGTACTCACTTGAAATCCACAGCTGCCAACTCAGCTCCATAAAATTTTTTGCAATTTTCAAAAAATAATCCTGAATAATTGTAACTTTTCTCTCCATAAAGTCTATTTGCACTAAGAAGTGTGCATTTATTTCTCCTTTCCATAATAGACTTGTTCATCTCAGAATACAGCTTGTGAGTCTGATTCTCTGGGATTTTCTCAAGTTTCAATACCTTCCTCAGTTGTTTAAGGGTTTCATTCTTAGCCCCAAGAGAGGTCATTGCAAGGGCACTGAATATGCTATAAGGGGAGAAAAAGACATTCCCTTCCTTGGTGGCAGTCAGCTTCTTGAACAAATCCAGTCCAAAGCTTGTGTTGCATCTGCTCAGTTCAATGACATCTCTTGTGTCCATTTTCTGAGAAGTAATTTCTGGTTACTATTATTCTTTTATGATCATTAAAATTTTAATTAAGAAATTAATATTTATAGATTGGACTATTTTCTTTATAAATTTCTTTCGAGCCAGTCAAACTTACACGTTAGTTAATTGAAATGTTATTATAGACAATATTTCGCAACGGGCCGTTACAACTCTCTGCAGGAAATCAGCGAACATCTTTTAAAGCGTAGAAGTTGAGCTCATTTCCGGAAATCCCGATGGTAAGCTAGCTGTTGTTGATATAGCTACGAGGTTCAGTCGATCAACGATGGACGAATGAATACGATGAATTAAGCCCACACAAGTGCACAAGTGTCTGGTGTAATAGATTAATTTTTGAATTTCTTACTAGATAAAATAGATTTTCTCAATCTTGATCGTATAATGAACATTGATTACTTAGCAAGCACAACCGGAAGTTATGACACTATCGTACAATCCAAAGTATAATTATATGAATCATTAATTGGTTCTACTTTTATCAATAACTTAGAGGCTCTTAGAGGAATCCTGTTCTGTTAAGACGGTGTACGTGATGGTTATAGCGATGCTTTTTACTAAGAATGCTTAGAGGTGGCTGCACTTGACTTGAGACCTTAACATAAAACAATATTGGTCAAAATATTTGATTTGAACAACATAGTGCTTGAATATAGTTTAATATTACTTGGTAATATATTTTAACGTACTCGTTAGAAAATATTTTAAATATTTTTTTCTTTTTAGTATCTTTGGTATCGTCAAACCGAAAAGGATTTCTAATAAAATAATTCATAGAATAATTTTCAAGTATTTCGAGTATGTTTATATATGATACTTTTCACTGAAAATGGGTGTCAATTGTATTTCAAATGGAAACTTCAATACTAGAACCATCGCTGCCACCTCAACAGGCATTACTACCTCAGCCATAACCCAAACGGTCGCACATAAGGCTACAGGGGACCGACGACGGGTAATGATGGGTTTAACGTCCTGTTCATAACAGAGATGAAGTCTTTACTTGGGACCTCGACTAAGTTATAAATGCGCTCGTGTATAAACACCAGAGTTTGTTCAACGAACAAGTATAATAAATTCATTTTCAAATAAACAACACGTCCTTTATTTTTTTTATCACGTTTATTGGCTTGTCAATTATTATCTTCGCAAGTAAACGTAGGTCTACTGCCTCTTAATCCTCCTCGTTGATTTCAACGATAGCTTTATGGATAACCTTTGAGTTGGACATGCCTGTAGTTCCACTCTTACCAGATAAATCTGAATTATTAAACAGTCCGAAAATAAAAAAAGAAAGCCTTGATACCTAAAGCAAGACTCTAGCTTAATTACAGCTTTCGTGATTCCACGACATTCTAATATCATGAGGCATTTTGATTAAGATATGATTATAATGCTCGATTATTAAAACCACGGAACTGATTTTTATTTACTCATTTTGTCTCTTAACAATAACCATTGATTCTCACTTACCAAACTTCACGATTCTTAACTACAGAAATCTGAATTGTCTGTGCATACAGACATATCACCTGTTTAGTTATATGCAGTAATACAACATGATTTATTAAGAAATAAAATTAATTATGATAATCAATTTTTATCAAAATTTCCTTTTGTTGCTTCAAATGAGCGCATTATTTTTTTTTATAAATTATGGCCAGGAATTATATTTTTAAAAATTTCATAAATAACTCTTAATGGTTTTATTTAAAAAATTGTTTAATTCCAAATTAAATGGGATAACATCAAAACCGGATGCTCTCATTTTTATTCACAAAGCAATCAAAGGGCTGATCTTTTGGCTGTGAATAAATTTTTACTTGAAAGTGACTTAATTGGTAGTGCACCATTCTTACCCTGTAAGACATTTATAACATTGTTTATAATTATTATGTTGCAATATTGTCATTTCCAATATTGTTTATAGTCAATTATTTATCTCATTCATTTATTTAAAAATCCATAAAGAAGTTGTTTGTATTATGAAAGTTGGTATATTTTTGTGTAGAATACGTTTAAAAAGTGGAAAGTAAATTCTTGACATAATTTCACCAGAAGGCACCAGAAAATAATTGAATGTAAGCAATTGTTGCTAACTACGACAAGGACCTAATCATAATTATTCATTCTTCGTAAAACCATGGTTCTACAAATTTATGTTCTATTTAAACTAATAAACAAGAATTTTAAGATAACAAGAGTTTTGCCTCAACAGGTCATTTGGTCATATCATTATTAAAATAAAATATATCAATGTAGCAAATACAGCAAAACGCCAAATTAAATCTACTAGAATTAAAAGTTTGAAGCTAACCATTAAATAGTCAAAACAACTTACATTGATAACAAATATATTCATTCAATATGCAAAACTAGCATCAAAACTGAATATTTGAAAAAGAAAAAAAATTATAACTTGAAATGTCTTTACATGGAAAATAAGCATCATGGCTTTATTTTCCGTGTTTCTTTAGTGATTTCCAATCAGCAGCAGTTATAAGTAGTAGAAAAGAAATGATCCAATGATAGATTTTTAATTAAGGATTAGTGAGGCGGCCAAAGAACAAGATGGACTCCGTGGCATTGTTCCTCAGAAGAAAGAGGAAGGGATGATCAGCTCTGAAGTCAATAGGGTGAGGTGGATTAGCTTTATTACGTGCTATCACTGCAGTTGCACCTGCTGCCTCTGAACCCTTCTCATCAACTTTGATGAAAGCCTTGTGGATAACCTTTGAAATTGATATGTCCTTAGCCTCACTCATACCAGATAAATCTGCATTTTTAAATAAATCTGTGACTCCCATCTCTATCAAAACATCAGAGAGTTCAAAATCTTGTTCCACTTCGAAGCGAGGCAACCATACATTCACCTCTGGGTACCAAAATTGGAATTCATTCAAGTCCTCAGGATTCAGTAAGTTTTCCATTTTTTCCAAAGTTGTTTTATTCAAATCTGGCAATAGGATGAACATGCTCACATTTCCATAGTAAGGCAATTCAAGAATTTGACAGTGCAGCCTTTCATTAAAACTGTAGGGTAATTTTTCTTCCATGTACATCATTTGGACTTTTGTTGAATGATTGGCATTGATGTGAAAGTCACATTCCTCTGTTCTATGATGTTGAAATTGATTTACCCACTCTCCCTTGAAATAAATTGCATTGACCAAAACTAATTGGGCAGTCTCTAAACTTCCATGTGGAATCAAATTTGTGATTCTGTCATTTGTCTGTTTGGCCACCCATGCATTGATTTCCCCTTCACATTGGGAAGGATTATTGCTAGATTTAATAAAAATTGAAATCATATTATTTATAAACATCATTTTGTTTAATACTATCATTGTCTTAAAATTATTTGCAACAATTCCTAACTGGGCTAAAGAAGCTTAAGAAAAATATTTAAAAATATCATTTCAAAACTATTAAGTGATAGAGAGAAAAAAATACACTAAGAATCAATGATAGATCTACTAAATAGAATTCTTTGGTGTGGTCAAATACTTGTAGAAATATGGAGGAAATCATAAGGGGAAATGTATGCAAATATTTAATTTAAAGATAAAATATGCCTATCGCAGTCAACAAGCATCATATACTTAGTTCTTGCTATATCATGCTTCCAATAGATCTGCAAATGGATGGATAAATCAGGAAATCTCAATGGGAAACTTATCATTAGCTATTGTTGCTGTAGCTACGAGTCTCAGTCAATCAACGTTGGACGAGTTAATACTTTTATATGAAATCCACACAAGTGTGATGCAATAGATTAATTTTGGTTTTTCTTACTGGATAAAAAGATTTCTAATATAAAAAGGTTTACTTAATACTTAAAATATTGCAGGTATTTCTTCAACAGTAGAATTGAATCATAGTATTTAATTTTGAATAAGGTATCTCTATTTTTATGTTTGTACTCACTTGAAATCCACAGCTGCCAACTCAGCTCCATAAAACGTTTTGCAATTTTCAAGAAATAATCTTGCAAAATTATAGCTTTTCTCTCCATAAAGTCTATTTGCACTAAGAAGTGTGCATTTATTTCTCTTTTCCATAATAGACTTGTTCATCTCAGAATACAGCTTGTGAGTCTGACTCTCTGGGATTTTTTCAAGTTTCAGTGCCTTCCTCAGTTGTTTAAGGGTTTCATTCTTAGCCCCAAGAGAGGTCATTGCAAGGGCACTGAATATGCTATAAGGGGAGAAAAAGACATTCCCTTCCTTGGTGGCAGTCAGCTTCTTGAACAAATCCAACCCAAAGCTTGTGTTGCATCTGCTCAGTTCAATGATATCTTGGTTTTCCATTTTCTGAAAATAATTTTTCGGATATTATATTTTATGACCATGTAAGTTTTATTTAAGAAATTAAATTTTCAAATGTTGAGTATTTTCTTTATGAATTTTCTTTGACGTTAGTCAAACTTACTCTTTAGTTAATTTAGGTGACGTTAATATAATTAATTTTATTATTCATGCATGCACTTCCTCTAACATGCAAGACATCTGAGAGCAGCCGTTTTTAAAGAATAAAAGTTGGACTCTTAAACCTGGAAAGGTGTTGTTGCTATAGCTACGAGACTCAATCGATTAGTTGTATGCGAGTTAATGCTTCGAATTAACCGTCTACTAATCCTTTTGGTATGATCTGATAAACAAACTACTTGAGTATAATTCAAGATTACTTGGAAACATATTCATCACAACTCGTATTTGGCTCACAATCAAGTAAAAATTAAACAAAAATTTACCCACGCAACTCTCGTGCAATTAATAATTAAGTGTTTCTTATCTGAAAGAATGCTTTAAAGTAGGTTCTGAAAAACCGGAAATTTCAGTCTTGCCTTCTCGGGATGAAAACTTGTGTTAGCCGTGGAGGGCTCCAACCATTTTAACCTCCTAATAGTCAGCAGATTTGAAGCAAACTTATCTCTAGTTATCTCGGCCGATTAGCGGTGACTCTTTTTTTTTGAGGTAGTTTGGGTGCAAAAGCAGAAAAAGAAATGGAATGTTTCAAAATGCAACATCACATTCAAGTATTAAGAAAAAATTAATTTTTATCAAAATTATTAGTAATAACAAAAACAAATCAATTGATCACGAGCACATGTAGAAGCAGAATGCAGATCACAGTAGAATCACAAAAAAATTAAGCAGTTAATATCACTTTAAGGATCGAAGCAATCCAATGAATCAATCGATCAATCAAACAATGACTCAATGCCTAACAGAAGGCTGTTACTAATTCATTTATCAATTATATTAGCATTGCCTGATATATTATTAATGCCTGAGGAAGATCAAAAGGCAACATCATATGACGATAATAACCGATGCATGTTTTCAGGGTTTCAAGACCCGACCAAAGAACAAGATGGCACCAGTGGCATTGTCCCTCAGAAAGAAGAGGAAGGGATGGTCGGCTTTAAACTCAGTCCTCCTTCCACGTCCGCAACCGAACAGGAGGACGGCAGCGGCGGCCGCAGCCTCCGAACCCTCTTCGTTAACGTCAATGAATGCCTTGTGGATGACCTTCGAGAGTAAAATCTCCTTGTTTCCGTCGATGCCCGACAAGTCTGCTTCTCCGTTCAGGAACAGATCCGTGGCTCCCATTTCGGCCAAAACGTCGCTCAATTCAAAGTCCTGCTCCACGCTGAAACGAGGCAGCCACACGTTCACTTCTTTATTCACCATGTCGAGTTCATCCAAGTCTTCGGAGCAAAGCAAGCTTTCCACCTCTTCCAAAGTCGTGTTTTCCAAATTTGGCAACAAGACGAACATGCTGACAGATTCTCCGACGTACGGCAGTTCCAAGACTTGACAAGCGAGTTTTTCGATGTACCCATAGTTCCACTTTTCTTTCCTCATGTGCATCATCTGGACTTTCACTGCATGATCAACATCGACATGGAAGTCACATTCCATTGTTTGTGAAACCTCAAACTTCCTGTCCCAATCTCCTTTGAAATAAATTGCATTGATCAGAACCAATCTCGTGGAGTCGTTCAAAGTGTCGACAGGTATCAAGTCCCTGATTCTGTCGTTAGTTTGCGAGGCCACCCACTCATTGATTTCTTTCTCGTGTTCTGGGGCATTATTTCTATTAAAGCAAAAAAATAAAACTGTCATTGTAATACTTAAATGCTTCGTTACTTGCTAACGAATTACTTGTTGGATTAATTGAAACCAGCTGTTGTTGCAATAAAGACTATAAATCAAAAAATATATTCCCTTCTAATTTAAAGACTTGAAGTAGATTTCATGAACGCACGTGAGCACATGCTCTCGTTAGCTCTTTTTTTTCAAGTAACTCGCTCAATGTTTTCCCTCAGATGGAAAAGTTGTAAAAATAAAATATAGGTTGTATTTCTGCTAACTACAACATGTTCATCAGCTTTTAATATTAAGTCGAATAGCTTTTAATAATATCTAAATTGTTTATCAGACAAACTGATTTAGTTACAGAATATCATCTTATTTACTAATCTCCTGTTGACTAACTTCCTTTGGTATAAAAACTGCTACCAAAAGGAAACATTTTTGCAGTTTCACTGCAAATGCTGTTCAAGGCAAAATGGCCGAGCCCTTCTGAAAATAGCTTTGCTTGTTCTTGAGTTGGAAACAACTTTTCCTCATCTTAGATTGAGAAGCTTTCACTCGATGACATTAAGATCACAAAAGTCTCTTTAATTTAAAAATATATTCTCTTGTTTGTGAGATCCAAAGCAATAAAATAAAGTTTAGTGCAAAGCAAAAAATACATCCATACACAAATACTTTGTGATAGTTCTATAAATGAAATTCAGGCCGAGAGACTTCATTATGCCCGGGGAATACTTTTTTTAAACAAAATACTCATTGTATATTATTGTATACTTACACTTATTAAGAGATTCATCTATTTTTAAGTAGCCTAACTTTATTTTTCCAATGCTATTTGTAATATTATTTCATTTCATTTCATGAGAAAGTGCCAAGTGCCAAGGAAATGCTTTTGAAAGAATGTAAAACTTTGCCCAAATAAAGAGTAAAGAAAAGTGAAAGAAATGCAATACAAAGTACAGAAATTGAAAAATATAAAATAAGAAAATAATTGTTTTATAATTTTGCAGGAGAACAAAACAACTTTCAAAGCGATGCCAAGACGAACCAAGCGTCTACGCGCGTGATCCCATATCTGATTGAATCTAAAATTCAGGAAAGCAAACTAAGCAGCTGGTCATAATGACCAATGACCCAATAGCCCAAATAAACGACTCAATGGCATCTTCTGAGAAGAAGCACCGAGCTGGAAGGTCAAGGCTTCAAAACCCTTCCTAGGAACAAGACGGACTTGGTCCGAACGTCCCTGATGAAAAAGACGAATGGATGATCGGCCTTGAATTCTACAGTTTCTCTGAAGGCCATGGCACATTCCAGTTGCATCACCACAGCAGTGGCAGCAGCTGCCTCTGATCCCTCTTCATTGACCTCTATGAATGCCTTGTGGAGGACATTGGAAACAAATAGATCCTTTTCTCCATCAATTCCAGACAGATCTGACAGACCATTCTCAAAGAGATTCTTGACGCCCAATGCCCTGAGAAAGTCGTTCAAGTTAAAGTCAGACTTTAGTTTGAACCGAGGCACCCACGTTTGCACGTCTCTCGATTGATCGCTAACAATTCGGAGATTCAACAAGGCCTCTGGAGTCAATTTGCTCTCCATCTCTTCGATGGTGGTCCTGGAAAGATCAGGGAGAAGGATAACCATGCTCAGTGTTTTTCCCAAATATGGAAGCTCCAGTATTTGACAGCAAAGATTGTCGTCAACTCCGTAAAGAGTATTTTCATCGCTCATGAACATCATTTGAACTTTGACCGTTTCTTTCTCAGAAACATGAAAGTCTGCCTCGTGGGTAAAGTCATTGAGGAACTTAAGATTCCAATCGCCTTTGAAGTAAATGGCATTGATAAGAATCAGACGAGTGAGGTCATTCACACAGTCCTTGTTTACCAAGTCCTTAATTTTTCCTCTGGTTTTTGCTTCCACCCATACATTGATGACTTTTATAACTCCAGCTGAGCTGTTTCTGAGAAGCAAATTCAAGCAACTAGTGTAATTGCATACACTGCTAAAAATTGCATTAACTTTTAAGCTGTATTGCCCTACTTGAAAAAATTAGACTTTAACAATCTCTATAAAGGTCTAATGCTTTTTTCAATGAATTCCTGCATTGCAAACCTTCAATTTCTAATAGTTATCATCATAAAGCCATAACAATATCTCAAATGACTTTAGGAAATAGCAAGACAGATTACAGAAACTTACTTAAAATCAACAGCTGCCAGGTCAGCATCGTAGAATTTCAAGCAGTTTTCAAGAAACTCCTCCTTTAAATCGTAGCTTTTCTCTCCATAAAGTCTGTTTGCAATGTGAAGTGTACATTTGTCACAGCTTTCCAGGACCAGTCTGTTCATCTCTGAAAACAACTGGTGGCTTTCATCCTCTGGGATGTCCTCAAGTTTCAGCGCCTTCCTCAATTGATTGAGGGTCTCATTCTTTGCCCCAAGAGAAGTCATTGCAAGGGCACTGAATATGCTATAAGGTGAGAAAAAGACATTTCCTCCTTCGTTGCTGACAGTCAGTTTCTTGAACAAGTCCAGGCCAAAGCTTGTGCTGCACCTGCTAAGATTTAATATTTCCTTTGTGGCCATTTCTTTCTGAATTTATTCTGAAACTAAAAATCTTCAAGAGTTTACATTAAGGCAAACTAAGTTGCATAAGTTGTGATAGTTCTTAAGTTCAAATTTTTGGATATCTCTAAATAGCAGACTGTTCCATGGTTCCAACAATTCTTTAGGTGCCTATTAATCACTGCATAACCATGGCAATTATTTCCACTAGTTTTGAGACTGTAGCATACACGGTCTCGACTAAGTCGTCCACCCTTCCGCATTTTAGCAACAATAAACTAAGACAAAATAAGAAAAACCCACCTTCACAACAATATCGGATTTCTACTGTCTCTGTAACTTTCAAGAACCTTGTGACTGAAAATGAGCCTAGATCCTCGACCTCTTAGATATCATCATGGGACGAAAGCAATTGCTTAGATAAAATGAAACAATTTTTACCTAGTTTAAATAATTTAGTTGTATCCTAAAATGGTAATCTAAAAAATCGTCTAATGTTATTCTCGCCTCGAAGTTTTAACATTTTGCCAAATTTGCAGACATGCTTATGGAAACCAAAAATTAACCTTTCTAAAATGTAATTAAAAA
Organism: Hirudinaria manillensis; assembly: GCA_034509925.1. Taxonomy (NCBI): domain Eukaryota; kingdom Metazoa; phylum Annelida; class Clitellata; order Hirudinida; family Hirudinidae; genus Hirudinaria; species Hirudinaria manillensis. Next base: position 10,809,028 of record CM067527.1, read on the forward strand.
TTAATATTAAATATGTTTTTAGATTACTCTTTGCTGCACAATGTTAATGCCTTGTTTTGTACAGCTTTTGTAAATCACATAAAATTACTTAAGTAATAATTGTTAAATGACTACTTATTTATTCAAAATAAATAAATTCGATTAATAATTTTAAGTACAATTTTTATTTGAAAAATTTACGAAGGCATTGGGATTTTCGGACCACAGCTGGAAATTTTAAATCAAGTGGAAATCTGGTATTTTGATCTAACTTTTATTATTTCGTTTTGATTCACAAAATCATTACAAAAATATTAATCGATTAATTAATTAAGTAATTTAAAATAATTAGTTTTAATGATAAGAAGGTGAATTGGAACTTTTTACAATAAAAGTTAGATTTGGCGACCAGAGTTAATATTAAACATTGCCCAATCTCCACGTGATAATATCCTTTAAAACCACATGATAACAAGGTAACATGATAACAAAGAGTAACTTCATAAGCTAAATACCACATTTTATTTATAACAGCTGTCATAAAAAAAAATCCCACAAATATAAATATTAAAAAACAAGAACACTAAAATATTTAATTTTAAACTTAAAGAATATATTTACAAATCAATCCAAACACGCTCACATCCACCACGCCTCCGCTCCAAGTGGGTATTGTCGCGATACCTTTATAACGGTGCACTCTCTAACCTGCTCACCATCTCCAAAATAACGGCTTGGATCTCTTAAAGAGAGCTCTTTTGGGGGGACTGAGTCAGTCAAATCTCTCGTTCATCTGTGACTGTTCGATTGAAGAAAATATTAGGATTAAAGAAGAAAAAAAGAATAGAAACAGATTTCATTTTTATTCGCTCTGTTCGTTCGGAAGGTTCTCTGTCATACTGAAGATTAGAAAGGTGAGAGACTTGATTTTGATTTCAATGGCTCATGTTTCTTTATAGCTTTGTGGATGGATCGTGCCATTGTTATTGTTACTGTTTCTTATTGTTGTTGTTTCTTATTGTTGATGTTTGTTATTGTTGATGTTTGACTTGCATCTAAATGCATATGACTCGTGCCCATACAAAGTCCAAAACCAAATAAACACGTGAATAGATCAATGACTGACTGACTGAGTGAGTGAGTGAAAAGATAAATAGATGAATACATTAGGGTCGCAACAGTTTCATGGTGACTTTAATCGTTAATATTTATTAAATTAAAATAATAATAATAATAATAATAATAATAATAATAATAATAATAATAATAATAATAATAATAATAATAATAATAATAATAATAATAATAATAATATGATAAATAATGTTAATGATGGTGATGACGATTGTAACAATAACAAACCTGGCTAGTAAATACACCACTCGAATAATTAATATTGATGATATGCAAATGATTTCATCCATCTTGATACAAACGCTAATTGATGATCGTGTCTATAATTTGGAATGCACCATCAATCCACACAATCCTGTTGGTTACTCCGAAGGCAGCTGTGACGTAATAAATTATGCTAATGACTTAGGCTAACGTAATTAATTAACGTCGTTAACATATATGCAAATTATCCATTAATAATGTATTAGCAGAGGCTGAGATTAGAGATGATGACATTACTAGGTTGATTGATGGAACCTCTTATGACAAAATATTCTCCACAGTGAACGAAATAAGGGCGATTGCGACAACTCTGGGATTATTATTATTATTATTATTATTATTATTATTATTATTATTATTATTATTATTATTATTATTATTATTAATATTATTATTATTATTGTTATTATTATTATTATTATTTAAGTAATCATATTTTATTTGATTATTACCCGATTATTATCCTAATCATTATCTACCTAATTATAATTAATAACCTACTGCAATAATTATGCGCGATTATTATCTAGAAATTTGAACTCGAAATTGTTGCAATGTCGATATTTTAATTCATTCACTCCACATTACACCTATCGTTCCATTAATAAGCATAATGATGATGACGACGACGACGACGATGATGATGATGATGACGATGATGATGACGACGACGATGATGTTGATGATGACGATGATGATGACGACGACGATGATGTTGATGATGATGATTGCGAAGATACTGACAGCAGATTAGGAAAATTTCAACCCGTTAAAAGTGGCGATGGTCTAAAACTTAAAAAAAAGAAAAGAAGGAAAATATGTTTCCAGCTCATAAATATTCATGAGGACATTCGTCACCAGGCTTAAATCATGAAAAATCTCTTCTTCTTAGTTCCATAATTACTTCTAAATCGCATAATTACTGCATAATTATTGCATAATTGTAAAGAAATTATAATTGTAAATCGCGCGTAATTTTACAAAATAAATAAATAAATGTAAATAACGAAATTCGTGTGAATTGTAAAAGCATTACAAGCGTCTGAGGACCAGCAGTTCATGCATCGTCGGGTCTTGAAACCTATCGATGGATTCGAGAGATTTCTAAAATTATATGCAAATGAAATAATAATAATAATAATAATAATAATAATAATAATAATAATAATAAAAGTAATGATAATGATAATAATAATAATAATAATAATAATAATAATAATAATAATAATAATAATAATAATAATAATAATAATAATAATAATAATAATAATAATAATAATAATAATAATAATAATAATAATAATAATAATAATAAAGTTGAACGATTAAAAACACGTGAAGAGCATGCGAGTCATTGGATGTGATGGACTTATTTGTGTTTTCATGCACTCGAAGCAGGCCTTTCATAATTTCATGACGTTCCCATGACGACCAGAAGTTACTGGCTAATAAAACCTTTTCGAGTGGCAGTGGTTATTATTATTATTATTATCATTATTATTATTATTATTATTATTATTATTATTATTATTATTATTATTATTATTATTATAATAAGTACCTATGATAAAAGTTAATATTATTTTATTGGTTTAATTATTACTGTTTTTAATTTATGATTGTTGTTTTAAATTAATTGTTTATCAAATCTAATCGCCTTTTTGATAAACAATAAAATGATATATAATGATCATGGTAACGATGGTGATGATGATCGTCATCATCTTATCAGAAAATTTTGAAATGCATCCCTGACACGACCGGCCAATCAGCTTCTAAGGTCAGTGGTGACCTATGACCCCTCGTGAAAGCATCTCTGACAGCTTCAATGAAGCTTTTTATATTAATTTAAATTTTGTTCCCATCGCCATCCTGGCGATCCTTCGTCGTCGTCATCGTCAACATCATCATTGTCGTCATCATTATCATACTCATTATTATTATTATTATTATTATTATTATTATTATTATTATTATTATTATTATTATTATTATTATTATTATTATTATTATTATTATTATTATTATTATTATTATTATTGCTGTTATTATTATTATTATTATTATTGCTGTTATTATTATTATTATTATTATTGCTGTTATTATTATTATTATTATTATTATTATTATTATTATTATTATTATTATTATTATTATTATTATTATTATTATTATTATTATTATTATCATCGTCGTCCAGATAAAAGTGATCACGTGATGAAAGAAAGAAAACGTTCACCTCCAGCATCCTCTCCTTCCATCCATCAACCTCCTTCTCAAACTGGTTTCTCAAAGTGCCGCCTCATTAATATTTAAATTAGTTTGCCATCGACATTTGCCCTCCAATCACAAGCGAGGTCCAAATTTAGTTCTGGACTGAACCTGTCACCTGGTTTGTTGTTGTTTGTATTTGACAACAAATAACAGCCTGCAGTGACGTCATGAGCTCATTTGAGCTAATTAAGGCTAATTAATGCTAATTAATGCTAATTTATTCCTTTAACCACTACTTGGTTGTCCGTTTAGTGAAAGTTTTTGGTTATTCTTGTTGCTAGGTTATATTTTTATATTTTTTTATATATTTTTTTATATATATTTTTCTTATCTTTTTTTTTCCAAAATTAAAATCAGGCAGAATAACAACTTAAACGAGTCAAAGATCAATTGTATAAAAAAAAGTTATTTTAAAATATAGAATATATTTTTAAATAAATAAATAAAATAACTTTTTTTTATACAATTGACCTTTGACTCGTTTAAGTAGTTAATACATGTAATTATTTAAAAATAAATAAATACAATTTTTAAATAAATAAATAAAAAAACAAACGAACGAACAAACAAACAAACAAACCTAGTCAGGTATTTCAATCGATTTGCTTCTCAATCCCGCTTCAATGGTATTGTCAAAAGTGCTAATTGCATGTATTAACCAAAAAAAGCTATTAATAAATATTATCATTATTATTATATTATATAATAATAATTAAATCGTTAATATTATATTATATAATATTTAAATCATTATTATTATATTATATAATAATTATTATTCAAATGATTAATTAAGGCTACATAAAAGATAATTAACCAGCCAACCACCTGGTTAGACTTGCACCTTGTCATTAATGAGCACTTCGATCCAAGCCGGGATTCGAACTCGGAGTCGTCATTAAAAATGATTTTCTAAACCAAGAGTTTGAAATTGATTTCGTCGTTGTTGCTGTTGTTGCGACTTTATTTGCGTTTTCCAGCTGGAATTGGAGTAAGTTCAGTAACGGCTCCTTTGGGTTGCTGGATGTCGAGTGTTGACTCGTTGATTTGTTGATTTCATTTCTTGTTTTTTCTTCTTCTTCTTCTTCTTATTATTATTATTATTATTATTATTATTATTATTATTATTATTATTATTATTATTATTATTATTATTATTATATTGTTTTTTGTTTGGAGGGGAAAACCAGGGGAAAACCCGGAATAATGAGTTACGAGTTCAGGAAAATTTTCCGAAAATTAAAAATAAAAGTTCTCAGAACTCAATTCACGACTGATTCGCATAATCAAACGTCGTCATCATCATCATCATCATCATCACCACCACCACCACCACCATCATCATCATCATCATCGTCGTCGTCGTCTTCGTTAACTACGATGTCTCTATATAATAACCATGTTGATGCCAAAAGCTGATGAAACAAATAAATATATCAACGGCACCACTCGATTTAAGTGCTTTTAATTAATTTAAATCCTTGTCAATCAAAGTTAGTACAAATGGTTGTTGTTGTTGTTGTTGTTGTTGTTAATGCCAAGAAACTGTTCTCTCGGGTTGTGACGACGACGACGACGACGACGATGACGATAATGATGACGACGATGATGATCAATATTATCTTAAATGTACATCTGGTTACAATTATGAACACCAAATAAAAAATATTTGGGCACCGTCATCATCATCATCGTCGTCGTCATCATCGTCGTCGTCGTCATCCTCCTCTTTCTCCTCATCATCATTGTCTGTGAACGCATGGATGCTTCCAAAGTGATTGACTTTCTGCCTCTGCTGGCTTACTCGCAAACAACTACACTGGATGATGAAAATGATGATGCTGGTGATGATGATGATGATGATGATTATTATTATTATTATTATTATTATTATTATTATTATTATTATTATTATTATTATTATTATTATTATTATTATTATTATTATTATTATTATTATTATTATTATTATTATTATTATTATTATTATTATTATTATTATTATTATTATTATTATTATTATTATTATTATTATTATTATTATTATTATTATTATTATTATTATTATTATTATTATTATTATTATTATTATTACGATGATGATGACGACGACGACGACAACATCTACGGTATCGTGTGAATCAATAGTAGAGATGCACTGTCGGTTCTGTTTGCATTCAAACTCTTCTGATGTGGTGAACACATCGATTGGAATTAACGGTCGGCTTGTTTGTTATGGATGGGTGGACTGACAGACGGATGGATGGATGGATGGATGGACGGACGGAAGGATAGATGGATGGATGGGCAGATAAGAATCGG
>CM067527.1:10820000-10830000 GCA_034509925.1 Hirudinaria manillensis
TTATTATAATTATAATAATTATAATTGGTTATTAATAATAATAATAATAATAGTTATTATTATTATTATTATTTTTATTAACCACTAATTCTATAATAATATTATGGTTAAGGGACGACGTCAAAACATTTTTTATTAATAGTAGAATAAATAATAATAATTTTATATATTATTATTTATATAATAATAATTTTATATATTATTATTTATATAATAATAATTTTATATATTATTATTTATATAATAATAATTTTATATATTATATATCTTATTATTATTATACGAATAATAGAGCCTCAATCAAGAGCTTGTATTCTTATTAACTAGATTTCACATCTATCCGTACGTCCATCCGTCCATCTGTCAAACCTTTCATCCGCTCGCCCGTCCGTCCGTCCGTCCGTCCGTCCGTCCACCCAAAGACATTTCTCTCTAAACCTCGAGAGCATCATTGAATCACGCAATCTTCTCTCCTAGTTTAATGAATCAACCCCTCACTCCATATTTCAGGCGAACTTTAATCCCCGAAGGTCAAAGTTTAATGATTGGATGACCTCTCGGGTCGAAGGTCGCACGTTCCCGAGGTTTTTCGGGCGCTCGGCGAGTATTGAACTGCGGTTCTTTGTGCTGGCTGTCAGGATTTTGAGAGAAATTTATCGCTTTTACGATGGAAAGACTCCATTGGACTTTCCTGGGTTGTGATTGTCGGGATTGCCGGTCTTTGTTGTGATTGATGATTGAAAAATTTAATCTGAATGTTTTCTTTTTAATTTTAGCGATTTTTGTGATAAACATTTAAATTAATGTTGGTTGAGTTAATAATATGATAATGCAAATGCAATTTATTGATATTTTAAAGTGGTCACTGTGGTTATTATTGTTATTATTATTATTATTATTATTATTATTATTATTATTATTATTATTATTATTATTATTATTATTATTATTATTATTATTATTATTATTATTATTATTATTATAAATCAATTCGCTGAATTAAGTTATGTTAAATTACGCAGAATTCTTATGAAATGTTATTATTAATTATATGTATTTATTTTTGTGTTATTATTATTATTATTATTGTTATTATTATTTTATTAATTATTACTTTTGTGGGTCAGGAACATCACGTGGATGCACATAAACTAACACTGAAACTGGGTCAACAATGGAAAATATTTTTTGGACGTTGAAATGCATTTTGTGTCCAAAATTATTTCATCTTAAAACACGTGTTCATCTGTACAAGAAATCCGTATATTAACTTCGGATATTAATATTAATATAAATATTAATGATGATGATGATAATAATAATTATAATAATAATAATAATAATAATAATAATAATAATAATAGTAATTATATATATTACTAAATATTAATATTAAAGACTTGGGCGTGTCTGTTAGATACGTGCTTGCGCACTAAATATCCAGAGAAATATTCAGGAATTGTTTTCATTTTTGAAATTATCGAAATAAATTATCATATTGTTTAATTCTCGTGCATAGTAATGAACTTTCTGTCTATCTAGTATGAGTGATGAATGGTGATAACTCATTATTTACTTATATTATAATAATATATAATATTATAAAATAATAATATTATAAAATAATAATATTATAAAATAATAATATTATAAAATAATAATATTATAAAATAGTAATATTATAAAATAATAATATTATAAAATAATAACATTATAAAAATAATAATAATAATATATAATTTAAATTATATAAATTAATATTTGTTATTAATAAGGAATATTTATATAATAACATTAACATCATATAATTGTTGTCATAGCAACAGACTATTAAATTCAATAAAGTATTAAATTGCTAAATAATAAACTCTACTAATTTATTAATGAAGCAGACGTAAAAATATTTCCTTTTGCCTTAAAATGAATGAATGAGTTTATCTATGGCGTATATCTTTTGATCCATCAATTCCAAATGCCAGACTTCCTCTCGTTAGCCTGATTGTCTTATCTCATCAGTCTTTCTCGGTAATTTTATGTAATTTTTCTGTAATTCTCTGTAATTCTCGGTAATTTTCAGTAATTTTCTGTATTTCTCGATACTTCTGCGTAATTCTTGGTAACTCGGTAATATTCTCAGGAAGTCCAAGTACACTTCTTTGAAATTCTAAATACTATTGTCTTATTTTAAGGACTTCCATGTTCTTCTAAGGGCGTTCTAATCACTCGCGAAGAGTTATGATAACAGTCGTGATAAGAATTGTGATCGTGTGGCACTTAGGATTTTTGATAAAAAAAAAAAGTCAGCATACTTCAGAGAATAGCAAAATCGATCAACGCCTCTTTTCGAATGACAGGCAAACTCAACTGGGTAAGCCCAGTGACCTTTGGTGACCCTTGATAAATGGCATTTAATATTCTGACCTCAGTATTCATACCCTGAACCTAACCCCATCTCCAACCTTCATCCTAAGTCCCCTGGAAAAGTGGAAATTTGGCCACAGTTTTTCACTGCCCGTGTTGCATTACGTTGCTGTGTCGTCACCTGTACCTTCCAATACAGGTGCCATCGTTCTTTTCAAGCAGGTCGAAAGGACTGAAACAGATTCTAATTCATGCAACAACAACAACTACGATGACGACGACGACGACAACAACTTTTGCTCTAAATTGAGATAAAAATGAAAGCGGATTTGATCTCTCAATTTAGTGGCCATTTTGCTATTAAATATTTTCGAATTTATTAAAACATTGTGGCTGTCATTTGCGCTTACGATGGTGATTATTATTATTATTATTATCATTACTATTATTATTATTATTATTATTATTATTATTATTATTATTATTATTATTATTATTATTATTATTATTATTATTATTATTATTATTATTATTATTATTATTATTATTATTATAATTATTATTATCATTGTTGTTGTTGTTGCTGTCGTCGTCGTCATCGTTGTTGTTGTTGTTTTGACTCGACTTTTACCAGTCGAAGCAATGGAACCGATAAAATTCCTCAATTTTCTCGAAAAACCAGGAATGTTTTGTTTTATTTTCTTCCTCTCGATGGGATCTTTTTGGAACAAGTACTGGAATTATGGATGGATGGATGGATGGAAGGAATGAAGGAAGGATCTATGGAAGGTTGGATGGATGGAAGGAATGGGTGGTCAGACGAACGTACGGACTAATGGGTGCTTATGGGTGATGTGCGTGGCTGTTTATCTGAGAGCGGAGTCTGAGAGAAGGAAATAGATAAGAGATTCGCCGTGACATTCTTTCAATTAAATCAATTATTTAAATTAATTAAACTAAATCAATTTAATTCCACTGAATTATTAACAACTACGAAACTATAGCAAATAGGCAGCATAGGCTCAGTGGTCCACTTGATTGAAACTTCGTTTTGCGGATTGAAACGATTGAAGGGTTGATTGATTGATTGATTGATTGCTGCTAAAAGAGACATTTACAACCCTTTCGAGTCCTTTTTTATGTGAATTGATTGTTCAATTTTACGATTCAGAACTGCAATTATCGCCGATAAAGTTTGAAATTACTTTATATTCGGGAATGTCATTATTATTATTGTTATTATTATTATTATTATTGTTATTATTATTATTATTATTATTATTATTATTATTATTATTATTATTATTATTATTATTATTATTATTATTATTATTATTATTCTAGGGCCACGACTGTGTAGATAAATCATTTATTTCGAGATCATCAAATTCATTTTACGACTTCTTTCCGGAAACGTTACACATCCGGGTTGTTTCGATGGCGGCGGGAGATGAGCAGACGTATTGAATTTTTTATTTTTATTTTTTTTTTGAGTTTTCGACTTTCGAAACAAAATAAATAAAAATGAGGACAAAAATTCTTGAAAAACAAAACGTAAGGGCAAACTTATTCGTCGTCTGAATGGTTCGATAAAGAATTAAATAAATCAATAAAAAAATAAATAAAAATACATTAAAAAATAAATAAAACAAAATCAATAAAAATCAACCAATAATTAAATAAATAAATAAATAATAATAATAATAATAAAATCAATAAAAAAAATTCGACCAATAAATAAGATTAAAAATGAAAAGAAAACCTCTAGTTTTTGGATCGTAAAAAGTTGAGACTGAGCACGTCTAGGGTGCCTGGATGAAGGAAGCAACCAGACATCGTCGTAGGTCATCGTCAGACATCATTTGCCATCAACAACGTGACTGCCGTCAACATCATCATCGTCATCCTCGTCGTCGTCGTCATCATCATCGTCATCCTCGTCGTCGTCGTCATCATCATCGTCGTCGTCATCGTCATCATCGTTCTATATCGGTATCATGTGACCATTTGCTGTCAATTCCAAGTTTCTTTCCATGACGTATCGATGCGGTCACGTGTTCGAATGGAGGTCTCCCATTGGTGGACGTGGAGTTTCATTCCTTCAATGACCGTCCATTCGTCACCCAACAGATTGGATTTTTGCCACTGAATCGGTTGTCGGTCTTGATAATGAACGATGATGATGATGATGATGATTGTTATGGTGGTGGAGATGATGATGATGATGATGACGATGATGATGTCGACGACGACGACGATGATGATGATATTGATGGTGGTGATAATTGAAATCGATCCAGACAAATCCTCTGGGTTATAATAACAATAACAAAATGTGAAATTGTTTTAACAACAGCAGCAACAACAACAACAATGAATATAATAATGATAATAATAATAATAATAATAATAATAATAAACATAATAGGAACCACAACAAAGAAAGTAATGTGGCCTTAATAAACACAAATCCATTGTCGAAACGCCATCTGTTTCTCATGCATGTTTTGTATGTCGTCGGCATATTTTTAATTTTACTTTTCACAGGAGATAAATTAATTAATTATTCAATTAATGAATAAATAAATAAATTAATTAATTAAAATAATAGTATTTATAATAATAATAATTTATTTATTTATAATTTAATTATAATTATAATTATTATTGTTATCAGCGTGATATCTTCATTGCAGACATACAGCTTCTGTTACCTAAGAAAACATTCACCGTCAATAATCGTCTGCCTCTTCAATTGACTTCCCGCCAAAAGCGTGAGTCCTTGCTTTTGTACGTACAATGGTCCTAACATCGTCCATTCATATGCAAACAAGTTGTTGTCAATACAGGTGAACTTAGCGATTGTATGCTCACCTTTTGTTTACTTTGTTTACCTTTCATGTGCCCGTGTCGTAGGTTTCTTGTTGTTGTTGTCCCTCTTCATGTACACGTCTTAATTATAAATGATTATTTATAAGTTGGCTTATCATCGTCTTGTAATGTTGCTAACAGGTATTGAGAAATGTAAACATAATAACGTTTTATATTATTATTATTATTATTATTATTATTACCGTTATTGTTATTATTATCATTATTAATATTGTTATTGTTGTTATTATTATTGTTATTGTTATTGCTATTATTATTACACCATGACTTGATATTTTCCAAAATATGTGTGCTTGTGTAGTCAATCATCCTAACACCGGAAGTCAATTTTCGTATGGTTTCGTAAAAAGCTGTGTACGTGCGTTGTGCATTTTAAGGATGTGTGACTTTGGAAACCATGGTAACGGAAAATCTAGGCAACGAGATATCGAAACGGCTTGGATTTTTATTCCCGGAGCTGATGATGATGATGAAGAAGAAGATGATGATGATAGGGATAACGATGATGATGCTGCTGCTGCTGTGGATGATGATGATGATGATGGTGGTGATGGTGGTTATGATGGTTATGATGATGATGATGACGACAAGAATGGTGATGAATCATTTCCAATCAAAACCGAAACCAAAGAATTCGCATTTGTCATAATTTCGAGTTGATGGTGAAGGGGAGATTGCGTGCCTCGCTGTTGTTGTTGTTGTTGTTGTTGGTGTTGTTGTTTATGGTTGTAGTGAGTTGTTGTACACAATAATATTGAAATTACAAAGAAATTATAATTTATATTATTTAAATTAACTTTTTATTGTTGCATTAATTATTATTTTTATTATTATTGCAGTAATACATAAATGTCTCCATAATTATTGGTCTCCAATATTATTATTATTATTATTATTATTATTATTATTATTATTATTATTATTATTATTATTATTAATAATAATAATAATAATATTATTATTATTATTATTATTATTATTATTATTATTATTATCTCCAGTCTGACAGAATATTTGGTCCACTTATGAGGCCAAAAGGCAAAAACAGGTTTAAAAAGAATGTCATCGTCGTCGTCATCATCATCACCACAATCACCACAATCACCACAATCATCATCATCACCACAATCATCATCATCACCACCATCACCACAATCATCATCATCACCACCATCACCACAATCATCATCATCACCACCATCACCACAATCATCATCATCAACACCAAGCAACAAAATCACACCGTTTATACTGATATAAGAATAATATTCCTTTATAAATGATAAATTACAATATATGTTATTGAAATTAATGAAGATATAATAAGGTTATAATAAGAATATTATTCAAGTGCATGTATAAAAATATGAAGGGGTGTAATAAGGTTACTATAAGATAGTGACAAGATATATTGAGGATATAATAACATTATATAATAAGATATAATATAATAAGATTATGATAGAAATAAATAGTAGGGTACATTATTGTGTATTACAAGTTAATATTACTGGTTAATCTTTCGTATCTTCTTAATTTGTATGGGCTGTTATATTAGTGGGCTGTTTGAATTAGATGCAATAATAATAATAATTAATAATAGTAATAATAATAAAATATAATAATAATAATAAATAATAATAATAATAATAATAATAATAATGAAGAAATAACGAAGAAAGAAATAAAAATATGACAAAAATCCGTCTGATGCTAGGAACGATTGCCAGTGATTAAAAAGGTGATGACAGCAATCACGTACGAAATCTGTTGCTTTATGAGCTGCCAAGGAGAATGAACAGATTGATGAATGGATGGATGGATGGATGGATGGACGGATGGATGGATGGATGGATAGATGGGTGGATAGATGGGTGGATGGATGGATCGTATGATTGTTCAAACATTCCATTCATCCATCTGTTCACTCATCCATCCATCCATCCATCCATCCATCCATCCATCCATCCATCCATCCATCCGTCCATCCGTCCGTCCGTCCGTCCGTCCGTCCATACATCCATACATCCATCCATCCATCCATCCATCCATCCATCCATCCATCCATCCATCCATCCATCCGTCCGTCCATCCATCCATCCATCCAACAACCCAGTAGAAAGCGATGACGAAGGCGGTAATACAACTCATCTTTATTTAGACGAGTTCCCGCCTATTACCAGTAATTGGTCTTGACGTCTGCGAGGCAGGTTGCCATGGTGAAATGAATAAATAGCAAAAATAATATTCATTACCGTAACATTATTAGCACGGTAATGTTAATCGTAATGTCTTGTTATGTGTGCTTGTGCTAATGTGTTGCTATGATAAGACATGGGATGAGTTTGATAGTACAAAATGGATTGTATAATCATTTCCAGAAGCAACAACATCGATAAAATATATAATAATAATAATAATAATAATAATATTTATATATTATGTAATAATAATAATTATTCTTTTATTTATATATTATGTGATAATAATAATAATAATAATTATTATTATTATTGTAATTGTTGAAATTTTAGTAATTAGAATATCAATCTAATCCGACATAATCATTGTTATTGTTATCATTTCGTTTATAGTCTGCTATGTCAGGATAAACGGAGCTACTGTGGGCCGCATGAAGATGATGACGACGACGTTGATGTCGACGATGACGACGACGTTGATGTCGACGATGACGACGACGACGACGACGTCTATGACGATGATGTTGCTGATGACAGCGGCGAAACACAACTAGATTACTGAGGACATCTGATCGAATCGGAAATCATCATTAATGTTATCAGTCTATCATTGACTCTTCCAAGTCCATCCCGACTCGTATCACAACATCACAACAGCGCACAACCACGTGGCCTCTTTCGTTCCACTCGAGTGGTTTCTTCAGAAGAGCGTGAGACGTCTCCTTGGAGCTGCTTATCCGTCCTGCTAATGACCTCTCCATTATTTTTTTTATACTTACAATTACAATGCCTCCTTACGATGGCAGTGATCGTCATCATCATCATCATCGTCATCGTCGTCGTCATCGTCGTCGTCATCGTCGTCGTCATGGGTATTTTTTATCATCGTCATCGCTAACCCAATATTTTTCTTGAACTCGTTAAACAAGCTCATGCTAGCGGTCCCAGTTTGGGTTTTGAAAATAAATAAATAAGTAAATAAATAAATTAATTAATTAATAAACTAATAAACAAACATACAAACAAGCAAGCAAACAAATAAATAAATAAATAAATAAATAAATAAAAAAGGTCAATTTAGACGACGACGACGATGATGACAACAACAACAACAACAACAGCAACAGAAGAAGTTAATAAGAAATGGAACTAAAGACAAGCTTATGCATCATTTGCAACAAAAAGAAAAAAAACAACAACAAGAATAATTCTCGAAACTGACGCTTGCCATACGTCACCCTGGGATATTTACGATGACGTCATACTTTCTAGGAGTGCAATTCATTCCGAGACCGCGGCCTCTCAAGGCTCCCAAGTCCACTTCCACCCTTCCGTCTTTCAATCACGGGCCGGTCGTCAATGGCAACCATTGTTTTGTTGTTTTTTTTTGTTGCTCGAATCACAGGGAAGATAGAAAGTTCATTTGAAAAATTCTGATTTGATAAATGAGTGACTGAAGGAATGAATTACAGACAGACGGAATGAACTCAGAAAGACGCCGACGACCGACCAGGGGGAGGAGGCGTGGTCGGGTCATGGAGTGGAACCATTAGCCCCGCCTTCCAGCCCCAGTCTCTGTCGTTGTTGTTGTTGTTGTTGTTGTTTCGAAGTTGTTGCAAGAGTGTTTGTTTGACCCGTGTTTATTGCTGCCTTGTAACGTTTCTCGAGAAGTAATTAGAAAGATGTGAAGATCAATTTTTATCTTCGTTTTTTGATAAAATCTCAATCTTCTCGGTACTCGACGGTGTTGGGTTGATTGCGTTTTTATGTTGGTACTGCGGCTGCTGCTGTTGTTGATGTCGTTGTTCTTGTCGTCGTCGTAGTTCTTGTTGTTGCGAAACATGATGATGATGATGATAGTGTTGGTGGTGTTGATGATAATGATGACGGTGAAGTTAAAAGCTGCTGAATTTCAAAAGAATTTTCGAAATTTTTATTTTAAAGGGCAAAAAATGATCCAAAAAAAAATACTAAACTGTGAAATCGAACCGGTTTTGTTCCGAGTGATTGATGCTTCACATCCCATTCCTCTCATCATCGTCGTCGTCTTCGTCGTCTTCATCATCATCGTCGTCGTCTTCATCATCGTCGTCGTCGTCTTCATCATCGTCGTCGTCATCATCACGGTCATGATTACCATCGAAATGAAAGATACTTTTCAACTGATCAAAAGGAAAAGAATTTAAAAAAAAATAATTTGAAACTATTTTGTTCTTCAGGTTGTTTGACGTCCCTATCTTGAAAAGGCATTTTTGTGACGACGACGATGTTAGTGATGATAATGATAACAATAATGATGATGATGATGACGACGACGATGTTAGTGATGATATTGATAACAGTAATGATGATGATGATGACGACGACGATGACGATGTTAGTGATGATAATGATAACAATAATGATGATGATGATGACGACGACGATGACGATGTTAGTGATGATAATGATAACAATAATGATGATGATGATGATGACGACGATGACGATGATGATGACACAGTTGTGAATAAGTGGCCATCCAGCTGCGATAATGTGCTGCATCG
>CM067527.1:10835000-10837500 GCA_034509925.1 Hirudinaria manillensis
TGTAATTTTTTTAAAGTTTTGGATCCAATGTTGCTTGAATAAAATATTATTATTATTAATATTAAATATTTAAAATTAAATTATTAATAAATAATACTGATCCTGATCTTAATTTCTGGTATATTTTTACATATACTATTTGAACTTCCTGACAACAACCAATACGATACCAAATAACTAATATTTTACCAAAATATATTTTTAATAATTACTGTTAATTTTGAATTATTAATGAACCTTCATAATAAAAACGTGAATAAATTAATAAATTATGTTAATCAATGCAGGCATCTAGTCCACTGGAGGGAGGAAAGAGATGCACTTCACCAACTCCACTCCGGGGATGTCCAGGTTTCGGTTTCTATTTGTTTATTTAATAATCATTTTGTTTTATTTATTTGTTAATAAGTTAAAAACTCAATTTATTTGATATTTGAGTTTTTTAAATTCAAAATTTAATTCCAATTTTAACGAAACTGGTTATTACAAATTGTGAATTTATGGTAAAAAATAATTTTAATTAACGAACAAAATTAATAATAATAATAATTAATAATAATAATAATAATATATGAAATTATCGTCAATTACTTTCGTGAATCTTGAACTATTTCGTGCTGAGTTTCAATCAACAGAACAAAAACATTCTTGAATTAAAATTTAATCGCAAAAAAAAAGAAATAATTTTATTATATAAATAATATTAATAATTAAATATTTAAATAATTTTATTCATTCATTCATTCATTCATTCAGCCTCCACCCATACATCTAGCTGCATTCATAATTTCGTCCATCCATCCATCCATCCGTCCATCCATCCATCCACCCGTACATCCCTACGTTCTTTCATTCACCCATCAGAAAGTTCCAATTATTGAGAATGGAGTTGCACTCCGAACGGTGAAAGAATGGGTTCGATTTTTGTCAGCAGAAGATACAAAAATTCACGAGTCTCGCGGAGAGAATAATTGATTAATTAATTATGCACAGAGCTAATTGATTGATTGATTGATTGATTCAATCGAGTGCAAATGTTTTTCAAAGAGTTTCGTTCAACATCGTTCCATGCATCGTGAAGAATTCTTTTTGTGCACGAATTCATGTGACAATGAATCTTGGCACTTTCATTAATCAGTTTGTTGTGCTGAGTAATGACCTTGACGGTGTGAGCGGTGTATTCAATTAGCTTAGTCGCTCACTCACTCACTCACTCACTCACTCACTCACTCACTCACTCACTCACTCACTCACTCACTCACTCACTCACTCACTCACTCACTCACTCACTCACTCACTCACTCACTCACTCACTCACTCACTCACTCACTCACTCACTCACTCACTCACTCACTCACTCACTCACTCACTCACTCACTCACTCACTCACTCACTCACTCACTCACTCACTCACTCACTCACTCACTCACTCACTCACTCACTCACTCACTCACTCACTCACTCACTCACTCACTCACTCACTCACTCACTCACTCACTCACTCACTCACTCACTCACTCACTCACTCACTCACTCACTCACTCACTCACTCACTCACTCACTCACTCACTCACTCACTCACTCACTCACTCACTCACTCACTCACTCACTCACTCACTCACTAAACATATAATGACTATGAGTTTTTACGTCTAATAACAACCATAGGCATACTCTCGACGTTATACGAATAGTTTTTTTCCTACTGGACACGAGCTGATAAGCAACCACGTGATGTTCCCGGGGCTGAGATCGACCAATGGGAAGAGAGGTTTCGAGTGCTTGTCGATATTTCATTGGTCGGTTCATTGTTATCTCGGGCAGGGCTTAACTTAATCTGCACGACCTCGCTTCCTGTTTATTCAATAAAGGCACAAGATGTAGATGGAGGCCAAGAAAGTAGCTTCAATAATTAGGAAGTTGCCGCTGCAGCTGATGATGATGATGATGATGATGATGACGATGGTGGTGATGATGATGATGACGATGACGGCTATGTTCGATGCTGACGGCGATGAAGACGATGATGATGATGATGATGATGATGCCATCGATGTTGTTGCTAATGGTTATGGTAATGATGACGACGACGACGTCGATGATGATGATGGCCATGACGATGACCTCCAATTTCTATCTCTAATTGACGAGCTGAACACTGATTCGTGCTTATTGATTTCCTTTCCGATGTGTACTGAAAAGTGATGTGGTTGTACGATGTACGATCGTTCATCATTTTAGCAACTGCTGTTGACATTTTTGGAACCATAATTGGTGACAAAAGAAAGTAATTGATGTAATTGGTCAACTTGTACCGATGTACTGGTTAATTGTACTGACATACTGGTCGATTGTACTGGTGTACTGGTCAATTGTACTGATGCACTGGTCAATTGTACTGATGCACCGGTCAATTGTACTGATGTACTGGTCAATTGTACTGATGTACTGGTCAATTGTACTGATGTGCTGGGCGATTGTACTGGTGTACTATTCAAGA
>CM067527.1:10842500-10877500 GCA_034509925.1 Hirudinaria manillensis
ACATCATCGTCATTCTGATCGTCCTCGTCGTTATCATCATCATCCTGCACTACGAATACAAAAACAACCAACATCATCGTCGTCATCCTACACTTCGAATACAATAACACTCATCATCACCATCGTCGTCATCATCCGTAGAATTGATTAGAAACGAGAAGCATCACTACCGAATACTGAAGATGATGCTGAAGATTTTCGTCGGCGGTCTCAAGACCGAGGTCGGCTTGGACTCGGCCATCGTCAACCAATTGTTCCCCGGTCTAGACGGCCTCATCATGGTCCACGGTCACATCTTGAAGGCCCTGCTGAGACAGCAGAGTATCAGGCAGGACAAGAGAATAGACGATCTGTCCAGTGTCCTACTCGAGCAGGTTGGTGATGTTGATAATGATATTGATGAAGATGATGACGACGAGTACGATGATGATGATGAAGATATTTGTGCTGATGGTATCAGAATGCTTGGGTTCAAAGACCCAGATTCTGACAGTTACAAGAACAATTGCATTCCACAATCTCCTTGCTTTGATTTCACGAGTTGATCCAAGACTTAATTCTTGGAAGCACTTGAAGATTTCAATGGGATTCGAAGTCGAGACTTTTAGGTCCGAGATGTTTGGTTCATAGCCTGGGGAGCAATTCATTCGTCTTTATATCGGATTTGATTTATGAACTCATGAGCCAATCGAAGAATAACATCAATAATAATAACAATTTAACAATAATATTTGAATAAATATAAAATATATAATGATTATTATTGCTATAATAATAATATAATTTTACAAATATATCATATTATATTGATATGTATAATAAATAATACTTATTATAAGCCATATATGTTACAAAATTATGAAAGCTATAATATTTCTAATTTAGCTTATTATTATGATTAATATCACACATATAACAGTAACAATATTACTAATAAATATCGTAATCATATCGTATTATTGATTTATTAAAACTAATTTTTATAATTATGAATAAATAATATTAATTAAAAATATTAAATTATTTAATTCCGTCCAGTTCGGTGGATCGAATGGCAGTCAGATGGAAATGCTTTATGGCGAGTTTTGTTCGCAACACGAACGTTCAATCAACTTGTACAAGGAGTTGAGGAGATGCGACCGGAAGTTCCAAGGTTTCATCAACGTGGGTGTTTTGAAGATCGCATTTCAATTCAATTATTATTAAATTATTATTAAATTATTATTTTATTATTAATAAATTAATATTTTATTATTATTCAATTACTATAAATTGCTTTTAATTATTTATTTAATTGGTTATTACTAATTTAGTACTAACGCTATTGTTAATAATGATGCTATATTATTATTATTATTATTATCATTTTCGAAGCGTTATTACTAAAAATATGAGTACCCATTATTCAGATATAATAATCATTACGATTAGCAAATAACAATAATTTCATTGCTCATATTATTATAACCAACAATTACATTACTCATGTTATCACAACCAACAAATTAATGGTATCGATAATTAAATTAAAAACTATTAAAAATACACAACAAAACGATATAACAAACAATATCTTAAAAATAAAAATATTTTAAATTAAATAAAAAAAACCCAACTTTGCAGAAATGTGTTGGCATCGTGGCCTGCGAAAGGAGAGGAATTGATTCATGCATCCTCACCGTCACTCAGAGACTGACCAAGTACCCTCTGTTGGTCGACCAGATACTCAAGTACACGGAAGGTGATGATGACGATGATGATGGTGGTGATGATGAAGACGATGACGGTGATGATGATGATGACGTTCTGATGGGTGAAATTTTCCTACAATAATTTTAAAAAACAATTTCCATCATTTTTTGAACTACAAATATCAATATTAATTATATTTGCATGATCAGCCGAGTAACGAAGTACGACTTGCATCGTCGACATCATCACCATCATCATCATCACCATCATAATCACCACCATCATCATGGTCGTAGTCATCATCATCACAACCAACCAACTACTCTGACGATAATTTGCAGACGACAAGGAAAGGAAAGGTTTGTCTGACTTCCTGCAGTTGGTTCGTTCTATCATCTCAGCTGTCAACGATCGCGTGGACTTCGTCGCCAGGAAGGAAAGATTCGAGGAAATCTTCGACAAACTCGATCCAAAGTCAACGACCACGCTCGGCAGTAGGACAATCAAGGTTGTTGTTGTTGTCGGTGTTGTTGTTGTTATCAGTGATAGTGTTGTTGATGTTGTTGTTGGTGATGGTGTGTATTATTGTTGT
Organism: Hirudinaria manillensis; assembly: GCA_034509925.1. Taxonomy (NCBI): domain Eukaryota; kingdom Metazoa; phylum Annelida; class Clitellata; order Hirudinida; family Hirudinidae; genus Hirudinaria; species Hirudinaria manillensis. The sequence continues at coordinate 10,844,785 of CM067527.1, forward strand.
TGTTGCTTTTAATAATGTTGGTATTATCGTTATTGTTGTTGATGTTGTTATTGTTGGTGAGGGTTTGTATTATTGTTGTTGTTGCTTTTAATAATGCTCGTATTATTATTGTTGTTGTTGTCGTCGTCAGCAATGGTGGTCTTATTACTGTTGCTGCTGTTGTTATGAATGTGATAACAATGAAGATGTAGTTTATATTGACGTTATTCATGATATGGTTGATGTTTTGTTATTATTGTTGTTGTTGTTATTATTATTGTTATTATATAATTAAATCATTGTTATTAGATTTTTTAAAATTGTTGACCAACTCATGAATACATGTTTTTGTTTTTAAAACCTTTACTTCTGACAATGCAACAGTTCATTGTTTGAACGTAATTTCTAATACAACAACATCTTTGTATCAACATCACGTGCCCTATTGTCCTGATGATGATGATGATGATGATGATGATGATGATGATGACGATGACGATGATGATGATGATGATGATTTCGCTTTTGAAGTACATCGATCCTTTTCTCGAAAGGACATGTGTTCATTTCAATCGACCTGTCAATCAGTTCGAGCAATCAATCGGATTGAAGACCGCGCCTTTTTGAGTGCACGGCGGAGACATTTAGAATTAAGAAATATATTTTATTTATTTATTTATTTTCGAATTGAATGCTTTGGAGAATTTTTTGAGTTTTATTTAATCTGTTTAATCTCGTTTTAGTTAATCAAGCTAAAATGCTTGGATTAGATATGTCATCACCACCACCGCCATCATCATCGTCTTCATCATCATCATCATCATCACCCCCTCCTCCTCCTCATCGTCGTCGTCATCCTCATCATTACCATCAACAATGCGATCGTTACCATAATCACCGTTTGGAGCATACTCATCCTCCATATTGATTTTCAACCACGCCACTTTATCGTCTTCATAAAGCACAGAAAGTGGCTGGTCCCTATTATTTATCTATGTTCTTCAATTTTTATTCTTTGCTCATCTTGTGTCTTCTTTGGAGAAGCCAAGTTGTAATTCATAAATTAAAGTACAATAGTAGTTATAATTCTAACAAATATATTAATAATAATAATAATAATAATAATATTAATAATAATAATAATAATAATAATAATAATAATAATAATAATAATAATATTAATAGTAATAATAATAATAATAATAATAATAATAATAATACTATTAATAATAATATGGAACAAAATGAAATGTTAACAGAAGGCAGACATATTGAACATGGAGAAGTACTTGCGATTCCATGGTTGGATCAAATTGAGGACTGCCAGAGGAAGAAGCGTTGGTGGGTTGATGTGATTATTTCACGTTTATTCTATAAATTACTTTATTAAAAATAAAAAAATAATTATACGAACAAATAAGAATTGCAAATTTAAAAATACAACATTTAAATTCGTTATTATTACGTGTAGTTTTAACGTAAATTCAATAAAGAAATAAATGTTTTTAAGAACTACAAATAAAAGTTTAATGAACGTCTTTTCGAATGTTGTTTATTTTCTGTAAATAATTTAATTATTTTTTCCTAATTAATGTCAAATTTAATGTTTAATTGTGATTAATTAATTACAGACACACTCGTCGTCGTACTGACAGACTGGGTGGTCATGTTGACTGAAAACAACCACAAGTATTTTTTCTGCAACATAGACAACAAGGTATCATTATCATTAACATCATCGTCATCATCGTCACCGTCATCGTCATCATCTTCATCATCATCGACACCGTCATCATCATCATCGCCATCGTCGTCGTCGTCATCATCATTGACACCGTCATCATCGTCGTCATCGTCACCGTCATCATCGTCATCGTCGTCGTCATCGTCCTCCTTCAAAAGGATCCCTGGAGGCGTTGCACGGAATGTCAATCAATATTTATTTCGTTTATTTGCACTTAATATTCCCATTCCTTGGTAGCAATTTATTGCGTAAATAAAACGTATTTATTCATTATATTCATCATATTCTCTTTTATTGCTTTTTAAATTCCATTATTCGTATCCATGGCAACCAGTGTGAATATATAACAATTCTGAAGCGTTGTGAAGGCAGTGTTTTTTTATTGTTTGTTTGTGGTTGTTGCATAAATTATGTTAATGAGTAATTTATATTATTAAATAATTTTTATTATTAAATAATTTATTAAGTATTTTATGTTAACTAGTATACAGTAAGTTGGCTATCAAATTATATCAATGATATCGATTAACTAGTTGAAAGTTTATAAAAAATAAGCAAACATAAATTATAACCTAAGAATTAAAATTCTAAATATAATATAATATATAATATTATATATAATAAATATAATAATAATAATAATAATAATAATAATAATAATAATAATAATAATAATAATAATAATAACAACTCCAGTCGAGCATGATACCACTATCTCAACTGCTGGTCCGAGAGAAGGACGACAAACACGAAGGCAGAAACTTCTTCCTGATCAGCAGCAACAGGGATTCTCCCGCCGAAATGTACGAACTCGTCTGCAAGTCCAACTCTGAACTCAAGTACTTCACCTCCGTACTTAGGCAGGCCACTGCCCTCTGCGCCTCCAAAACAGGTACCTCGGCGAGGATGATGATGATGATGATGGTGATGATGATGATGATGATGATGTTGATGACAACGACGATGGGGACGGTGATGGTGATAACAGAACGGATACCTTCATCATCCAGGTACACCTTTGGATCTGATGTCTTTGGTCAAGTCCGATCAGACTCAGCTCATCTCTTTGATAGGTTTGACGATTATTTCGATTAATTCATCATTTTGTAGTGAAATTGATAATAATTTAAAATTTATTTCATTTCTAGTGACTTAAAGTCAAATGGCAATAGTAACAAATACTAACATTACTTGATTTATTATATTTTTCAATATAATCAATATATTTTTAATGTTTAATAATATTTGACATTTTGAGTTGAAGCAAAGCTTAGCATTTGTGATTTATATCTTTTTAAGTTATAATCATCACCATCCTTATCATCTTCGTCGTTAAATCATCGATCATTGTTATCAGACTTGTATCACTGTTTTCACTGTCACCACAGTCATTATCATCATACCTATTATCGTATCTGCGATCCGCCACAAAAGCTTTACGTTGTCTCTTTAAATCTGCACTCATGTCACTATCATCATCATCACTATCATCATCGTCATCGTCGTCGTCGTCATCGCCGTCACCATCACCATGGTAACCGACACCGCCATGATATCCATCACCATGACAACAGAAACGATGCAGACACGTGACGAGGAGGTGAAAACGTCACTGAGTCAGAAGCTGTCGGCTGTCGAAGAGTTTTACAAAACATTGGAGAAGCTGTCACCAGTCAGTACAATGAGTGAAGCCATTAAGCAGGTGATGACGACGACAATGGTCGATGATGGTGATTACGATGGTTATGATTATTATTATATGATTAGTAATATATTATCGCTTGACGCTCTGGAGACTAGTCGTTGATGGAATTGATTGAACGTGAAGATATTCTCAATAATTTCAATCCATTCCCCAGATGGCACTAGCAAAGAGACAGCATCTTTCGCCAGAGGACCTCGTCCTTAACGTTCACGGACAAGGTGGTTTGTTGAATTTAAAATAAAAATTATTATTTTTAATTCAATTTATCGATATTTAATTATTTCCTTATATTAATTATACTGCATTTAATTTTATTTAGCAGTATAAACAGAATAAATTAAATATTACTTAATGAAATTATATTTTGCTTTAATTAATGCCATTGTTATTACAGAGACCAATCTGATCGCTTCTCTCCAGTGTAGTGCAGTCTCTGATCCTTCCAGGAAGTCTTTGTCAAAGGACAGGGAATCATCGAGTCTTGAAAGTCTTAATTCTAGAAGGACGTCAACAGGTGAGAGCAATAGAAAAAAACTAATGACGACGACGGTGATGATATTATCTATTATATAATAACATTACACAATGATATTACATAATAATAATAATAATAATTACATTAATATTATTCTTGATGCTGCATTATTATTATTATCTAATATTGCCCTTTTGCTTTTCCAGCTTCTTTGTTCTCGAAGGTGTCTCACTCGAGTTCATTCAGGAACATCGCCGACCCTTCTTCGTCATCGTCCACCGACCCATCTCTCCATTACAGCTCATCGGACGGAGTGGATGCTGATGGAATGGACCAAGTGGACGGCGGTGTCAAGGTCAAGAGGAAGACCTCCGATGCCTCCGTTGTGGATGTAAGTACGTCATCCTCACTGACTCCCTCGTCGTCGTCGTCATCGTCATCACCTTTGACCTTACTGGTTACTTGCTAGTTAAGTAATTATTACTATGTATTAGTATTAATTGTTAGCTACGTTGATGATGATAATGATATTAGTCTTTATCAATTTGATTGTACTCCCGTGCAGACAAAGTACTCTTCCAGAGCGACCATGTTGCCAGGGTTTCTAAGCATCTTCTACAAGGACAAGGAAGATTCGCAAGATGGAGATGAACTCCACAAGCATCGAAAGCAGTCAAGTCTCACTTTGCAACAACAAAGTTTCAACAATTCCTTTCAACAACAACAGCAACAGCAACAACAACAACAACACTTTCCGTTACAAACCATGTTGCAGCAACAATCGAACTTATTGATGCAACAAATTGCTCCACAAAGCAACAAGTTGTCAGTGAACAACGACAATGCCGAGCAACAGCAACAACCCGTCAATAACAACAACGAGAATTACAACATCCACAAACAGACTTTATCGACTGAAGCAGAGGAGAGACTTTGTAACTTTCTCAACAGCGTTCACAATTTATCGGTAGGTGGCATTGGTTGGCAATAAATGCACTGATTGAACTTCTTATGAGTTAACTGAACATTATCAATCTCAGTTTCAATTAATGAATTTGAAACTCATTATATCAAATATTGGAAATAATAGTTAAAAAAATACTTAAAATTTATAATCTCATCTATGTTTATACTGTAGTAACATGTAATTGCGCACTAGGCATTTTGCGCTAGATAAATGAAATGATTCCTAGTTTGTTGTGGTGGCTTGCATTTATTTTTAATACATAATTAAATTTCAAATAATATTTTAAAATAATTTACTCAAAGATTGTCCTTTTTTGATTTCAGGGCATGGTTCTTGATTTGTCAACTGAAGTTAAAAAGTGAGAAACTGGAATCGATTTTATTATTTTATTTCTTTTTTCAAATAAATAGTTTTATTATCAATAAATATAGCCCGTAATAACAATGTAATATTATGTTTATTTTTAGGCAAAAATTACTAAACATAATTGATTATGAATTAAATTAATATATAATTTAAACGATTAAATGATATTAAATATAATTAAAATGATTTCAGAAAAGAGGTTCAAATCATCTGCATGACCAGGCAATTGGAAAAGTATGAGAAGCAGTCATTTCCAATGGATCAACAGATGGAAGACTTGAGGACCGTACAGGTGGTTGTGATGATGATGATGATGATGATGATGATGACGATGATGACGATGATGATGACGATGATGATGACGACGATGACGACGATGATGATGGCAGTGGTAGGGGTAGTTGCTGTTGTGACTTTGTTTGCATGCCATATGGAGTTCGAAAATAATTAATAAATTATGTTAATTAGACAATTAATATTCAAACAGAACCAGGTGCAGTCGGAAAAGTTCCAGTTGCAAGAACTGAGAAGCAAGCATCAGGAGGAAGTTGACAAACTGAACGAAGATTTCAAGCAACAAAGTGCCACGTTTGAACAGCAGAAGGTCTTTAATTAATTATTAATATTACTATAATTATTTATTATTATTATCATTATTATTGTCGTTATTATTATTATTTATTATTAGTATTATCATTATTATTATTACTATTATTATTTATTATTAGTATTTTAACTAAGCTATAACAATGAATTAACTATTTAATTTAGTAAGTAATTTAGCATCATTGTCCAAGAAAATGGCCACTGTACATTGCAAATTGTTCATAACTCCTATCAACTCATATCGAGCCCAATCAATACTTCAACCTATTCAAATGCACTCTTTCACCTGCTCCTTCATCTACTCACTCCTCCCCTAATGAATCCATCATTAATTACCTCCATAGGCAGAAATAAAATCCCAGAAAGACGAACTTCAGCGTCAAAAAGACGCTCTCCAGAGGCAGATTGATCTATTTGAGGAGCACAAATCCAGCTTCTCAGTCCGACAACAACAACAACAACAGTTCTCCAAGGACCAACAAGACGAAAATGGATCCTCGAGGTCACTGAAACGCCACGAGAGAAACCACTCGAACCCATTCGGCCTGGCAGGCAAACCCCTGTCCGCCATCATCACAGACTCCACTCATTCAAGCAGATCTGGATCACCGATCAAGACTTTAGTCCAACAGCAACAACTCAGCAACAGTTCCACGATGCTCAAACAACAACAGCAACAACATCAGCAGATGAATAACAACAAGCAGGTAAGAGCCGGGCTGACCTCTGAACTATTTGAACCCCCAGTCGATGAGAAAAACGGGGTACTGGTCACGAAGAAGGACGCTGTACCATTGCTACCTGTTCACCTTGTCAGCGCCAAAAACGAAAGCAAGTTGGGTTAGTTGTTCGGACTTGAGGATGTTCTCTTTAAAGCAATAACAACAACAACGCTATTATAAAATTATAATAACGATTGATGTTAATAATACTGGTCTTTCCAAGTATTAACGACTATATATTGTCTATCGATAGATCGCCACACCTCCGTCATTGCCGTCGAAGACTCTACCCTTCCACCCATCCAACCACCCACCCAACTCGGTCCCGTCAAGCAGATGTTCCCAGCAAAACTTGCCACGTTAACCTCCACTCAATCAAAACAACAACAGAAGCAACAGACCATCAACAACAAGTCCAACAACAACAAAACCTCCAATAACCAGGGCCCCACCAGCAGAGCAGACGATAAAAGAATGTCGGAAGTCGAGACTTCAAAGCCTTCCAATTTTTTCAACAACAGAAGCGCAAGTCACAACATCACCAGCCCCACCACAGGTGGCAGTTTGTTACCGCTCCATCTGGCGGAGAAGAGCAGAATTCTACCATCTTCGTCGTCATCTCTGCCACAAAATCATTTCATCCATAGCAACACGATGACCAGCAACAAGTCTAATTCTTTTGAGGATGACAAAGCACGACAACAGCAACAGCCACAACAGCAACCTTTTCTCAGCAACAACGATCGAAAGTCCAGCACCGTGACTAACAACAACAACAGCAACAACAACACCAGCATCGGCGGCAACAAGTCCGGAAGGTCGTTGTTCGGAACGAGCAAGAAGCTGAGTCAGCTGCTGTCGCCATCGTCGTCGTCTTCGTCGTCGTCTCCACCTGCTCCTCCTCCTCCGCAGTCGGCGCTCGAGGCGATGATGACGTCAACGCTCCTCTCGCCGAAAGTCCAGTTTCTCTCCTTTCCCAATTTCTCTGGCCAGATTACGCCGTCGTCACCACCTCCGGCATCGTCTTCGTCACCTCCCCTGGCATCGTCATCGTCGTTGCCATCGTCGTCGTCGTCGACATCATCACTACCGACGTCGTCGTCGTCGTCATCGTCAACAGTGACCAGCAACTCCTACAAGTCAACGACGACGGCGACGACGAACAAGACCAAAGTTGCCGACCGAAGTTCCAACGATGACGGCGATGATGACGAAATCATATTCATCTGATGACGGTCACCATCACCGTCCTAGCGATGACGACGACGACGATGATGACGACGACGACGATGATGGTGATGATGATGATGATGATGGTGGTGTCGTAGTAATAGTTGATGTCACTATTTTCTCAAAAACTATCAGCACGTAGTCAACAAAGACAACAACAACAACAACAACAACAACAACCAAGAAAACAACAAAAACAACAAGAACCATTATTTAGATTTTAATTTATTTTTCATTTCTTCACAGATTTTCCTTTCTTTTTTAGGCATTTCCGGTTCTGCGCTTTAAAAAAACCAACTAAAGGAACTGCATTTGTTGACAAATCTATTCAATTTTTCATATTTACGCTGCGAACCGAAAATTAAATATGATTTAAATATTATATAATTTAATAGATAAATATTTAAATATTATATATTTAACAATTAAATATTTTGGACATTAAATGATGTTAAATAATAAATGTTTCGTGGGATTCTCTCAAAATTCTTGAAAAATCGAGAAATTGAAAACAATTTTTGAAAATAAAATTTCCATCTGAACTTTCGCTTTCTGTTTCACAATCAGATTTGGCAAGATTTTCTTTCTAAACATAAAATATTAATATATAATAATTTTTTTATTTAGAAATATAAGAAATAAAAACAACTTTAAAATATTTGTTTGCCTTAAAAAGATAATTAAAATTGTAGCGAATATTTCGTTGAATTATCCTTGTTATTATTATTATTCTTACTAATATTATGTTACGTTGTTGTTGTTGTTGTTAAATTCTTGAAGTGGAGGAAATTGTGGAGATTTTTATTAATTTTCAGTCTTAAAAAGCGATTAATTATTTGTAATAAAAAATAATATAATCATTTAATTTATTTTAATTGTATACAGATTAATAATTGCAAACGTAATTTTAAAAAATCTAGACTCTATAACGGAGTTTGAATTCATTAAAATAATAATTATAATTAATAAAAATTAATAATAATAATAATGTTAATGATTGGATCATTAATATTAATCAGATCAAGTCAGTGAACACGTCATTAAAGTCAGGTGGATGGTCATCTGATTGATGATTGGTCAGATTTCAACCAATGCCTCGTCCGCACGACCATCCATCCATCTTGCTTATCTTACGTCGATTGGAATATCGAACAGCAGAATATGAAGGGCGGTCTCTCGAATGTCAGGCACAAGGAAATTTAATTATAGGAACGTAATTATAATAATTATATATTATATTATTATAATTAGACATTATAATATTATAATTATAGAATATTAGATCGTGTAATTGTTACCGTAATGGAACCACTACAACAATAACATAATTTATAACACTACCAACGACACCAACAACACTAAAGGATCTTGTACCTATTTAAGGCCTTTTCTAACGATTTCCCAAGTTGTTCAGTTAATAGAACAAATTATTATAAAGTATTATTATTATTATACTTAAATAATTAATTTAAAAGTTAAAATAAAACAATTTAAACAACTAATACACTGTCTTAGTAAATCACATTACCGCTTATATATTTACTTTGCACTTCCAATGCACATCTATAATTATATACGAACATCATCATCATCATAGCCATCGTCGTCGTCGTCGTTATCCGAATTATGACATTCCTTCCAGCATTTTCCTGGGCCCGCCTGGAGTCCATGTTTCCATGGTGATGGTTATCGATGGTTCCCATGGCAACGGGAGTTTGGTCACTCAGGGGAGTAGGCGGTGAGGCTTGGAGATTATAAATGGCTGACGATTTGAATAAATAACTTATTACTATTATTATTATTATTATCATTATTATTATTATTATTATTATTATTATTATTTATTAATATTATTATAAAGCAAAATAGCAGCGCCGTTGTCGGTGATAATACTTCCTTTCAAAATGAAACGCAAGTGATTCGTTTGATCCTAAAATATATTTGAAGTTAGAATCATCCACAAAAAATGACAAAGCTGGTAACGGTGATAACACAATTAATTGTAACGACGACGACGCCGATGACGATGACGATGATGACGATGACGATGACGACGACGACGACGACGACTGTCAGCCCCGGGCACCAATGGCACCCTTTGACACCCCCACCCAAACAAAAACCTGAAAAGAAATGAAAAAACTGCAGCAATTTGCTTCACACGAGTTGGTTTTTGTCCCATACTCCTCTGAGCATCATCATTATCATCATCACTATCGTCATCATCATCAATACCATCATCGTCATCGTCTTCCTCACATCCGGTGAGCTTAGGTTTGAATGGTCCTGCGTTGACTAACGAGTTATTACATGTTAAATTCAATTCTAAATCCACTTTTAACTGACACTCATGTCTTTATTATTATTATTATTATTATTATTTATGGTGACAGCAGGACAATCAAAGATCATCTTTTGCCAAGATGGTGGGTTCTTAAGATCGGAAATTATTCAAATTATTCAAAGATTTCGGATGAAAATTTACAATAAATAATCAATTATTCATTTTATGATAATTAATTAGTTTATTCATTAAATTAAAGTCTAGATATTAAAGGAGAAATAATTAATAATTGTCTGGTAATTATAAATTATTAATTCGAAAATTATTTTAACTTTTTTAACCGATCAATGAACAATTCCAAAAGATCGCATTGAAAATTATATTTATATGTGTTTCATAAAATATTCTAAGAAATTATTTTAAAAACATTTAAAGCAATTTATTTTCCAGAAATTCGTCATTAAACGAACCACAAAATCATAAATTATCTTCTTGAAAATAACGAGCGTAAGAATAAATCTTAAATCTTACTTATAATTAAAATATAATTATGAAATAATAATTTAATTTTGTAAAACATTTTAATTCTGTAAAGTTTACAATATATCAGCAGATTAAAATACAAGGATGTTTGAGACAGAAAATGCAACGTTTTGGAATTTCTAATTTTAATGATAAAAAGAGATAAAATAATAAAAAAAAAATAAAAGAAAGAGAAATCATATTTATCCGAGAATTTCACTCAAATTGCAATTTGAGAGAATTTTCAGATTTTTTCAGATTTTGGTCGAAAAAATATTTTCTGAATCCCTCAGGGATCAATGTCTACAACTTTGAAGTCGATGAAAAGAAATCTGAAAAGATTTTCGTTTACTTGTCCATTTCATTCTTTTTACTTTCATTTGACTCGTTCACTCACTCACTCACTCACTCACTCACTCACTCACTCACTCACTCACTCACTCACTCACTCACTCACTCACTCACTCACTCACTCACTCACTCACTCACTCACTCACTCACTCACTCACTCACTCACTCACTCACTCACTCACTCACTCACTCACTCACTCACTCACTCACTCACTCACTCACTCACTCACTCACTCACTCACTAGGCCCTCAACGCAATAAAAACTCAATCGAATTGTTGGTAACTGCCTTTATTTCAAGTCATGAAAATTTTAATGGCGATGGTTATGATGATGATGACGATGACGATGACGACGACGATGATGATGATGATGATGAGGATGAGGAGGAAGATGAATGCGATGATGTCCCTTTTAGATTACGTGGTTTCCGGAGCCATCATGAACGATGTTAATTTGCATATGATTTGTTTACCAACATTGCACTGGTGCCGACAACCTAGAGACTGATGAATGTTGAAATTCATAATTAGAATGATGACGACGACGACGATGACGACGATGATGACGACGACGATGATGACGAAGATGATGCACGATATCACACAGCCATTTCCATCGTCGAAGACCCATCCATTCTGATCATGACAGCTGCGATCATCAGCATCATCATTTTCACAAACAAGATCGTCATCATGACTAAGAGACATGACTAAGCGTCATCGTCATCGTCGTCATCGTCGTCCTCAAGTACTTTCAACTTTTGTTCTGTTCGCGACATGTCGTGTGTTTCTTCTTTCAGTTTGTGAGGCCACAAGACATTTTGCAACACCTTGATTGGAATGTCAGAAGATAGAAACTGAAACCGGTCTTTCCAGGTTTCGCTGTTGTCGTTTTTGACGTCGTTGCTGTAGATTTGGTTGATGATGATGTTGATGTTGCTGTTGTTGTTGCTGTTGTTGTCAGACAGCAGACGAGTTTGAATCACATGGTGCGTACCAGACGATCACCAGTGCGGAGATGATGACGACGACGACGACGTAGGCAGGATGACCACGGAGTAGATGATGATGAGAGCGACGAGGGCAATGGTGATGATGATGATGGTGGTGATGATGATGGAATAGTAAGGTCGAGGTCAGTAGTTTGAAGACTGGCGGATGGATCATTCCGGATCCACTGCTGCGACGGACGTGGCTCGTGTCAGTCTGCTTGTCTGGAAACGATGGTTGTGATGATGATGATGATGATGATGAAGGTGGTGACGGTGGTGGTGGTGGTGGTGGTAATTATGGCTGAGGATGGTTGTGAATGAATCACAACTCCAAAGTCAAGAATGAACCAATTAAAACGATTTTTCTACTTAATCTAAATAAAAACACCTTAACGAAGAGGAAGGAAAACGAAGCGAACCTAAAACGTGGAACGTTTCAAAAAAAACAAAACAAGACAAAACAAGACAAAACACCTCTTAAAACATCGAAAGAAACAAACAAACAAAAGTTTGTTTTTAACTTAAAAAATATTTTTTAAGACGTTTTTTAAGAAACTTTGCCTTCAGACATTGTTATTGTTTTTGTTGTTGTTTTTGTTGTTGTTGTTGTTTTTGTTTATGATGACCGAAAAATCCATGGAAAAGGGGTCAATATCTTCATCATCGTCATGACAATCAAACATCACCGTTACAGTTTAATGTTAAAATCTGTTTTAAATATAAATTTTTAGCTGTTATGTTTGTGTCCTGCTTTCATCACTTGAAAATCGAAATAAATTCTTATAAAATCAAATAAAATTGCAATTAAATTGAAGATAAAACGAATAAGAGAACTAAATTAATGCTTATTATAATGCTAAATTATTGCTGCATTTGCATGAACTCGTCTTAGTATGAAGAGGTCTACTTTATAGTAGTCACGGCAAACAAATAAACATAACCAAAACAACATCTTTTAGTAGCAAAACAACAACAACAACAGCAACAACAACAACAGCAACAACAACAACAACAACAGCAACGCGACACGGCAACATGGAAACCGGAAGGAAGAAAACAAGATGGCGACCGGGTTTCTTTATTTTTTTTATGAGAAACAACACTCCGGGGAAGGAATTCACGTTGGCACCGGTACTTCGAAGCCGTGGTCAATTGTACCATTATGGACGTATACTTTCTGTTATTCATTCAACAACTGACCAATGCCTCACTGCTTTGTTTGGGCTTGCTTTGTTGGTGCTGACAGCGGCGTTGTTTTATAAGCCGTTTGATTGTATTAATCCTGTACTTCCAGTTTCTATGTTTGTACCATTAACCGCTCCTTCCTTCCTTGCTTTGTCGCTGCTTTGTTTGGTCGAATTTGCGTTGTTTCTTTATTGCGTTGTTGTTTGCAATTGAATTGTTTATAAACAAAGTTTTGGGGTTTTTTTTGTTAACTTGACGTTCTGCTCGGTTGACCGGTTGTTGTTTTCAAAGTTGGGGTCCAAGTTTTATGACCTTGGTGTGACCTTTACATCTGGATGAAGGAGGTTTATGATGCAGTTGAAAAGGTTTCTTTGGATATTATTATTATTACTGTTATTATTATTATCATTATTATTATTATTATTATTATTATTATTATTATTATTATTATTATTATTATTATTATTATTATTATTATTATTATTATTATTATTATTATTATTATTATTATTATTATTATTATTATTATTATTATTATTATTATTATTATTATTATTATTATTATTATTATTATTATTATTATTGTTATTAAATGTATTTTAAATCATTAAAATATTTTATATGTATTTCGACAAAATATTTTGATTAAGTTGTTTGAGTACATTTTATATCGATCACATTTAAAATATATTGATTATTTTTGTTGAATTACAAACTTTGAATAATAATACTACTAATAATAATAACAGTAACTATAATAATAGTAATAGTAATAATAATAATAATAATAATGTATTCATATTAAATATTGTTATAAGGTCATCGACTCTGTTATTGTTGTTTTCTGAGCCTAGAGAATTGTTAGAGTTGCAAGCGATGTTGTTGAGTGCAATTCTTGAGCAGATGGCATTGCAAGGGATCGAAGAGATTAAGATGGAATTTCAGTTATTCCAAATATTTTATATTTAAAACATTTGATATTTAAGAAAATATTTTATAATTAAATTATTTTATATTTGAGAAATTATTTAATACTTAAAAAAATATATTTTATGAATTCAGTAAAATTATTGAATACAAAAATCAGATATTTATGGCTGAGAAGATAATATTAAAAACTGTAACGACGACGACGACGATGATGATTACAACATAAATACTTGGAAATACCAATTAGCAATTATGGCCAATAAACTTTTATTTACCTTGAAGTTTGCGGATTCTCGGAAAGAAAAGGAAAATATATTGAGAATCAAAAATAAATTATAAGAAATTAACTTCATTGTCAGCTCATATTTTTTTCATTATAAAATGAAATTAAATTTTAAATAAAATTTAAATTTTAAAACAACCGAAAAAAAAGATGGAATTCGAAAATTAGATTCAAAGGAAAAGAGAAATTAATTTTCACAAATTCCTGAAACTCCGGGAAAGAAATGGAAAAACTCCGTCCGTCCGTCCGTCGAAATGTCTTCATTAATTTATTTATTAATTTATTTCAACTCCTTTTGTTTTAGATCTTTGTAAACAAATACGTTAAATTTAAAATTCATGATCGGACGACGGCACGAAATAACCATGCACTTGTTTCTGCGATTTTCCAGTCGAATTGCTGAAAAAGGCGAGCTATTAAAAATACGTTAAAACAGCATAAATGGAATATTAGTGGATCTCGTAAAATCTAAAACGCACCCACAGCGCTCTTTAGAGGCATTCGATCGGCTCTTATTGGAGCAATCCAATGTTTGTTTGGCCGAGCAAATTGTGGAGACAATCGCCAATAAAGTCAACGAATTGATACGTCTTTTGGACTGTAATGCGAGAGAAATTCATGTCTTCATGTCTTGGTCCATCAAGAGACTTAATTTTCGTGATCGTCGCTTTATGGC
Organism: Hirudinaria manillensis; assembly: GCA_034509925.1. NCBI lineage: Eukaryota > Metazoa > Annelida > Clitellata > Hirudinida > Hirudinidae > Hirudinaria > Hirudinaria manillensis. Next base: position 10,859,803 of record CM067527.1, read on the forward strand.
GCTGCGTAACATTAATTGTATTGCAATGTATTGGAAGAAAGAATTACAGAATAATTGTTCGTTAATTCTTAACAGGAGTGTTTTGGATTGTTTGGTGGTTTTTATGTCGGATATTTTAAGATATTTTCTCGATATTTTGCTAAAAATCCTTTCGAAAAACAAAGGATAATACCATTGGATATCATAAGTCATATGCATCGTCATCTTCCTCATCATCATCGTCGTCGTCATCGTCATCTACCTTATCATCATTGTCAGCGATGTTGTTGTCGTAGGCGTGGAAATGTAATATTATTGCATGTTAAACTGATGTATGCTGTCAAATCTAAAACGCAGAAGTCAGGTCATAACGGGGGAGCAACAAAAACAAATAGAACAACAACCACAATCATCAACAACAACCACGAATAGAGCAACAAAACATTCTATTTCTAGATAATATAGCGATGGTTTTATGCACGACTCGAGTTAAGTTTTCAGTTCAGGTTTTGATTGAAGTGTTAAATTGTGGGTAGTGACTGGGTTGAACACGTGAGGTTGGTCCCCATTCATAAACCCGAGGGTAGCGGGTGAAGGGTCCCAACCTCACACATATGTGTCATACATCCTCATATATACATTATATATGAACCTATCCGATGGAGAGTCCATTTTTAATATTGTTCTTTTCGAATTGAAATCGTTTCACTATTTTCATTGAAATCCATTCGTGTATTATTATTATTATTATTATTATTATTATTATTATTATTATTATTTTTATTAGTTGTGGCAGTAGAATTTGTTGTGAAATTTATTTGAAAAGAAGATTTTGGACGATCAGTAAAGAACTTCATTGTAAAAGGACTGGCTTCCTATTTGCTGAGATCTCAGTGACCTACTATTGATGGTCGTGAAAGTGTGTGATGGAGAGACCTGGGGTGCGAACCCTGTACGTCCTCTGGTGTCACGAATGTTAACGAACGCTGGTCAATGCAGCCTTCAATGTGTTTATTGATTTCAGTTTATTTAATAACGAAAATTTATTATAATTGATTTATTAATGGAAATTTTCATGTTTAAGTAATCGTTGTAATAAATGTTGTTGTTGTTGCTGTTGTAGTTGTTTCATTACTCAGGTTTATGTGACCGCTGAAATAAATCTTGCTGTTGTTGTTGGTTCAGGTTGCCTCGAAATGTCAAGTTCAGCGAGTACATTTGGTGACATTCAAAAGGCTGATGACCTTTGACCTTCAACGTCACCACCTCGTACTCTGCGTCATAAAACGTGATTCTGGGAACGTTTTGGGAATTGCGCCAAGCAGTTTAAATGAATTTCTTTTTCACCAACAGGTGAAAGTACGGAAGGACGGATAGATGGACGGATAGATGGACGGATGGACGGACGGATGGACGGACGGATGGATGAATGGATGAACGAACGCCAAATCTTATAAAATACATTCGAGCCATGGCCAACGTTATGGTTATCATCATTATCATCGTTATCATCGTCATCATCATCATCATCATCATAACCATCGCTATCATCTGTACAATTATCACCAGCTGATAGTTTAATAAAGACCAGTCGACTTCCGACTTGGCGCAATTAGTTGGCAGTCAAGACGCCATACATCACGTGTGATGTTGCTGCTGTTGATGATAATGATGCTGCTGCTGATGATGATGACGACGACGATGATGATGATGATAATGATGATAATGGTGATAGTGATGATGAGCGAGTTTCGATAAAGTTACAATCAGGTGCTGCCTGTACAAATTAAATAATTTTTTGATCCATAAAAACAAATTAAAAATACAATTACATAAAAATCATGAAATGAAAAATGAAAGTGAAAGTGAAAATCATTCCACAGCCAGGAAAACCCAACGAAGCGCGAAATCATTAAGCTTTCGTCAAATGATTTCCAATTTTAAAATAATTTCAATGGAAATATTTTTGCCCAACAAATAATTCTTCGTGAAACTTTTTTCCGAATTTAAAAATATATAATAAAAAATAAAATAAAATAAAATAAAAATTCCACACGCATAGAAATTGAAGCACGATCAACAACTGAGAACGTAATTTAATTAAACTAAAGCAACTAAAATATTTAATAGCAGACGACTTGTAAAAGTCATCATCGTCGTCTTCATCATCGTCTTCATCATCGTCATCATCATCATCGTCATCATCATCGTCATCATCATCGTCATCGTCATCATCATCATCATTGTCACTTACCTCGTTTCTCAAGATTGGCAGCTGTGAACATTCATTTAATATTCGGATTATTTTCCGTGGAAAACAAATTGAATTAATCAAATTTCTATGAAAAAAAAGATAAAAATTAAATTATTCCAAACAATCTTTCAATTTGAAATTTAATAAAAAAATAAAAAATAAAAAATAAAATCTGTTAATTAAAAATTTGAAAACAAATTACTTTCTGAAATTGAAAACAGGAATTGATGAATTATTGACTGAATTAAGGACTTTTATTAAGAATAATATTTTTATTTTATTTTATTACAATATTTTATTAAGAATAATATTTAGAATTTTATTTTTTACAATATTTCGTTTGACGATGGAAATTGAAATTTCATTCTCGTTTGTTTAAAATAAGTTTTCTTAAAAATTAAACTTAATTAATTAAAATTTAAACTGACAAGTAAACTCAAAAGTATTTCAACCAATCAAATAGAAGTAATGTCAATCAATCGAGAAATTACATTATTATTCAAAATGTATTAATATTTATCGTAATAACAATAACAACAACAATAATAATAATAACAATAACAACAATAATAATAATAATAATAGTAATAATAATAATAATAATTACTAAAAATTATTATTATATTATCATTACATTATGATAATGTTCCCTAAATCATATATATGAAAGTAATATTTAAAAAGTAATAAAACTTAAATCACCTCTTTTGTGATTGTAAAGTGAAAGCAATTAAAATCTTTAATTTAACTTTCATAACAAAAAATTATTATTAAAATTATTATTAAAGTTATTATTATTATATTTATTATTAAAAAGAATTTAAAATCACGAAAATGACGCCGAAAGGTTGCGAATGAATTCTTAGTAAAGAGACCGACCAATCAAGAGGAGGCAAGAAATTCATTCAGAAATAATCCCGGCCATTCCGTGCTCGGCCATGCGTGACGAATAGATTCGTCATGTTGCCATGGCCACGACAACCGTTGTCATGACGACGGAAAAGGAGTCCAAGCAGAACTTCTTTGACATTCTCGTACGTTTTGTTTATTATTATTGTTATTATAACTATTATTATTGTTATTGTTGTTATTATTATTATTATTATTATTATTATTATTATTATTATTATTATTATTATTATTATTATTATTATTATTATTATTATTATTATTATTATTATTATTATTATTATTATTATTATCAACAACTACGAATACTTTCGACGTCTCTAGAATGACTTAAATTAACCATTTTTATTGCTGCAGGGCTTCGAGCATAAAGTTGGAATCTGGCGCGTATCTTGAGAAATATCAGCATGGAATAATATAATAATAAGATTATAATTTATTTCTTTAATTATACCGAGCCAATAAAGAGAGCCATAATAAAAATACTCTCAAGAGATTAGCAACATCAACAATCGCAACTGGTGACCGTTGCAGTAGTAACTAAAACAACAACGATCGAACTTGGCTCCTCCATGAACAACTACTTTAACACCAGCAACAACAACAACGATTTGTAATGTCAAGAACATCAAGTAGAACAACAACAATAATCACACAAACAACAACAACGACAATGAATCTCACCGTTGGCCACCTGCACGATGACGGAGGCGCTCTCCATGTTCGACGAGCGACATTCGTACCTGCCGCTGTCCTCGACGACGCTTCCTCTGATGACTAAGGCACTGATCAGCTTCTTCGTTTCGATCTTCTTCGTTATCAGGATCCTGTGCTGTCCGAACTCGTCCCTCCAGGAGTCCAGGGACGGGGCCACGGGGAGCTGCGGCGGCTCGTTCGGCGGTCGAGATCCCCAGCCGTGGTAGGAACGGTTGCTGCCGTGGTAGCTGTGACCGTGGTCTCCGGCCGATCTGTGACCGGCCCTGTTCGGCTGCTGACCGCTGGCAGCTTTGCCTCTGCTTTTCGAGTGTCGAGATGATGACGGCGACGACGACGATCTGTGGCTGTTGATGTTGTGGTGGTTGTTGTTGTTGGACCATTTGTAGGCGGTCGTGCTTTTGCGTGATCTACCAAAGGCTGTCCTATGGTCAGCCGAGGAATGCAGCAGTCGATTGGTGTCGCCGATGCGGTCGATGCCGCCGTGGTGATAGTCGCCGGTGTGGTGGCTGTGGATGGTCGAAGCCGGCATCGACGGCCTAGACTCGAGCTTCAGCGAGTCTTTGTACCATTCGATGTTCTTGGGAAGTTCAGGTGTTCCGCTGGCATTGCAAAGGAGGCTGATGGTGTCACCTTTCTCCACATAACTGGAGCCGAAGATTTGGATGTCTGAGGTGACGATGATGTTGACGATGACGATGACAGCGATGGTGACGGAGATGATGATGATGATGATGGTGGTGGTGATGGTGGTTATGGTGATGATGAATACGATGATGATGGTCTGATTATGATTGCCATATCAGTTGTTAGACGATTGATGCCCGGTCATTTTACTTTTATCGATTGAAGAGGCATCGCCTTCATGGGAATAATCGCATTTAAACGCCAAACTCCTGTGCCTGATAAGTTATCGATGCTTGAACAACGCGACTAGACTGTCGTAGTTTTGCTGTCATGTATTCACCCAACAACAACAGCAACAACGACGACGACGACAGCGACAGCTGCAGCAACAGCAGCAGCAGCAACAACAACAACAATACCAACACCAATAACCCAAGTAATAATGAGTCTATTAAAAGGCTAATTTATTTTCATTTATTAATGAATATCTTGTTATGATGCCACCTGGTGCCACAACCGAAGTCCCAACTTTTCCACAACTGTTGAGCAACATTTCCAACTCTTCCTGAGTCAGTTAAAAATAGCAGCAGATGGAATTTCCAAGAGTAATTTCAAAGTAATTGGATGAGCGGGAAAGAGCAGATGGTAGCCAGGACATTGACTGAAGGCAATCGAAGGGTCTTGAGTTCGAAACCTAGCTTGTGTCACCCTGGAGAGTCTACGGTGTGTGGCGACTTGCGGACTGAAGTTAGGGTGTCTCTTGGTCAACGCGAATGGATGGGTGGACGGATGGACGTACAGACGGATGGATGGAACAACTGATGAATGGATGGCTTAAAGATGGTTAGATATTTAAATGAAAAACCGAATAAAAATTGATCGATTAATGGATGGATTGAAGGATGGATTGATGGATGGATTGAATAATCAATGAATGGAGAAGGCGCTACATAAATGCTTGATTATTTTTCATTGTGTTTGCCTGGAAATCACGAAAGCAACTTCTATGGGCTCAACTTTAAATTTGATATTTTTTTAAAGCTTTCTTTGGAGAAAAACTCTAATTGCGTCATTATTGTTCTTTAAAAGAATTTTAATAATTTCACTCAAAATAATCCAAAATAAGATTATAATAACAATAATTGGTATTATAATAAATATAATCACAATTTTGCGATAATAATTTCTTTCATTATTATTATTATCATTAATATTATTGTGTCAATTATAGCTATTATAATATTTTAATAAATAACAGGATAATGCCGTCTTGAAAATGGAATTTTATGTCTGAAATGATGAATGGAAGCTCATAAAACAGGAGAGGAATTTAATTTTAATGTCACATATCATCATTCCGTGTGTGGAAGGGTTGATTAAAAGATAAAAGAGATGGACTGACGGATGGACGGACGGACGGATGGATGGAAGGATGGTCGGATGGGTGGATGGGTGGATAGAAGCAGGGAAAAGAGGAAAATCGTAAATTTCAGAGTTTGAAACAAGATATTGATTGTCAGACGAGCAGGACATGCTGGAATTCTTCCTGGGATCGATGAAGGAGAGAAGAGAAGAAAAATAAACAACGATGATGATGAGAACGATGCGAAGACGGGGACTGGATATTGATGATGTTGGAGAGTATGACGATGACGACGACGATGATGACGATGACGATTGTTCATCATTCCCGGCATCCGGCAATTAACCCCGATCTGACCCTTTGAACTATGATCCACCCTCTCGCCATCATCATCATCATCATCTACACACAATCATCATCATCATCATCTCCTCACACGGCGACTTTACTTATCCAAGCACAGATTCATCTTCCATTGAGAGTTTTCTTCTCCCTACTTTTTTTTGTGTTGAAGAAAAAAGTTTGCCGCGCCATCTAACGAATTTGGCTGAGAGTTTCACCCGCAATATCTTACCACGTAAGACGTGTGTCTCTTGGAAGAACGGACAGAAAGATGGACAGAAAGATGGACAGATGGATAGAACGACGGATGGATGGACGAAGAGATGAACTTGAGGATTGATGGATGAATAGATGCACGAACTACATGAACATTTTGTTACTGAATCCATGTTGAACTTATTGACCTTTCTAATGGAAAATATTTTAGAGAAAACGAAACTTTTCCATTCTCTACTTACTTTCACCATCATCATCATCACTATCGACGTCATCGTCATCATCTCGGCCATCAATATCATCATCATCATCGTCGTCACCGTCACCATCATCGTCATCATCATCATCGTCGTCATGGACTACCCACTCTTGACGTTGAGCTTGACGTTGTGCGAGCCAAAGTCCTCCATGGTGCTAATCTGACATTGGTAGACGCCACTGTCTGACGGTCTAACATCCTGAATGATGAGGCACCACTCGTTGTGACGCTGGTTGAAGTCCACGCTCACGCGGGGGTCTGGCGCGAAGGCGTACATACCGATGGTCAACGGATGCACCTGGTCCATCTTTTTCCACGACACCTGGAAACGGTGACGATGACGACGACGATGGTTGTGTATGGGTGAAAATTGAGGCTGACTAATTGGTGTTCGTACGAAATGCATCTAATGAAGATGATGAAGCTGATGACGTTGATGATGATGATGACGACGACTATGATGATAATGATAATGATGATGACAGTATTGTATCTGTTAAAAATATGCTCGTATTGATAACAACGACCGACACACGAGGGGCAAGTTATCATCATCACCTCCTTGGGGATGATAATGATCCCCATGTCAGTATGGCCGTCGACTGATTGACTTTTTGTGCGAAAAGCAAAGAAATGCCATCATCAATCCTATACGAACAACGTATCTGCTGCCAAGAGCAGTTCTAAAATCTGACCAGAGCACTAAGTAAATCGTCATCATCACCATCACCATCATCATCATCATAGTCGTCATCACCATCATCATCATAGTCGTCATCATCATCATCAGCAGCCAAATCATCAACATCATCTTCATTGAAGTAGTGGAATCTCATAATGAATATCTCCGTGGATAGAATCGGTCGTGTTGGGATGAACGGACGTAAATAATAAATGAACACATTAAAGAACAACTATAACAAACAGCGAGGAAAAGTATAATAATAATAATAATAATAATAATAATAATAATAATAATAATAATAATAATAATAATAATAATAATAATAATAATAATAATAATAATAATAATAATAATAATAATAATAATAATAATAATAACAATAATAATAATAATAATAATAATAACAATAATAACAATAATAATAATTATATCAATAATAATAATAATAATAATAACAATAATAATAATTATATCAATAATAATAATAATAATAATAATAATAATAATAATGTCAATTTATTGAAACCATCATCATCATCATCATCATCATCGTTTTACCAGAAATATGAAAGTCCAACCCACTGCAGCATGTTTACATGCACCAATGGAACCACGTGATCCGTCCATAAACATGTCGTTCCAGTTGCAATTATAAGCTAAAATATTATAACATGTTATACGGTTTATTATTATTTTATTATTATTATTATTATTATTATTATTATTATTATTATTATTATTATTATTATTATTATTATTATTATTATTATTATTATTATTATTATTATTATTATTATTATTATTGTTGTTGTTATTATAATTATTATTATTATTATTAGTAGTAGTACTATTATTTATAGGGTGTCGTAATATTATGTTATAAACCACATTATTATATTATATTACAAGCCGTAAAATGTCGCCATATTTATGGTTGCAATTATGCTGCTATAATAAATGCCCAAGGCGATCACCATGACGACGACGATGATGATGATGATGACAACGACGATGATGGTGATGATGATGATGACGACAACGGGAGAAAATCAGGTGGTAATTATAGTTAATACCTACTATTTCTTTATTAGATTATAATTTTAGAGCAAGACATCGTGAATATTTAATTCATGCAAATTTGACCCTCTGACGCTAATTCTTGAAATTTTGAAATATTAAATTTTTTTTTATTAACTTTTTAAGTTCTGAAATTTCACAATTTTAAAAATAATAACATAATTATTCAGGTTGATTTTGTAGAAATAAATTATTTATATTATTATTATTTTTGTTATTATTATTATTATTATTATTATTATTATTATTATTATTTTCGCTCGATATATTACAATGTATTTCACATAAAATAACGAAATGAGAAATAAATCATGGGTTGAAATTCCGACAGCAGCATTTTGATTGACAATCAATCAGATTTCATGAGGCACAAGAGACTCATTCGAAATTATCATCAAATTATCATCGTTGTTGTTGTTGTCGTCGTCGTCGTCGTTGTTTTTGTTGTTGTTGTCGTTGTTGCTGTTGCTGACTTTGTGGTTGCATTTGTTGTTGGTTGTCTTGAATTCGTTGTTGCCAAAATTTGTAGTTAAATGCATTCTTTTAGCAGTTTAATTATAAAAATGTACATAAATTTATAAATATCCATGTATTCATCATCATCATCATCTTGTAAATCGTCATACAGCTACATCAAGCTGCTATTGTTGTTGTTGTGGTTTTTATTTTCTTGTTATTAATTTAATAGTTAATCCTAGCAAATTATATAATATTACCACGTAAAATGACTTATAATATAACCAATATATACGTGTATAACTATATTTATATAAATATACATTAATCCTAAAATATACATTATATATACATGAATAAATATGTATATATACAATATCACCATTCACCTTCAAGCATAATATCCGCAGTAAATCCCGCAAGGTCACGATTCGTGAACCCAGAGAATGGTTATCATAACCCGGCCTTTGACCTTTGACCTTCGGACTTGACCTTCAGCAGACATTACGACCTTTCACGTCTCGCCGGAAGAATGGGAATAAAAGTAATTTGTTTCCCAAACTGTTGGTGCCTCGACGTGGGGATGGTGACGATGATGATGATGATGATGATATTAATAATAATAATAATAATAATAATAATAATAATAATAATAATAATAATAATAATAATAATAATAATAATAATAATAATTATAGTAATAATAATAATAATAAAACAACAATAATAATAATAATAATAATAATAATTCAAATGATTAATGAGGCATACGATACATAATAATAATAATAACATTAATAATAATAGTAATAATAATAATAACAATAACAGTGTTTGATGTCGGTTGAACCCATGGAGAGCCTTTTATTAGTCCACGGATGGAATGAAATGTAGACTCACCTGCCTGCTAACTGCTCCTCGTGACCGTCATCAAGGATCCATTTCGTGCTATAGAAATACTTGCAATTAATATCGTTTTTTCATTCTTTCATTTATTTGTTCTTTCGTTTGTTCGTTCGTTCGTTCGTTCGTTCGTTCGTTCGTTCGTTCGTTCGTTCGTTCGTTCGTTCGTTCGTTCGTTCGTTCGTTCGTTCGTTCGTTCGTTCGTTCGTTCGTTCGTTCGTTCGTTCGTTCGTTCGTTCGTTCGTTCGTTCGTTCGTTCGTTCGTTCGTTCGTTCGTTCGTTCGTTCGTTCGTTCGTTCGTTCGTTCGTTCATTCATTCATTCATTCATTCATTCATTCATTCATTCATTCATTCATTCATTCATTCATTCATTCATTCATTCATTCATTCATTCATTCATTCATTCATTCATTCATTCATTCATTCATTCATTCATTCATTCATTCATTCATTCATTCATTCATTCATTCATTCATTCATTCATTCATTCATTCATTCATTCATTCATTCATCCATTCCTTCTTTCATCCCTTTATTTATTCGTTCGATCATTCATTCCTTCATCCATCAATTCCTTCATTCATCCCTTTATTTATTCGTTCGATCATTCATTCACTCATTCATTTATCCATTCCTTCATCCATCAATTCCTTCATTCATCCCTTTATTTATTCGTTCGTTCATTCATTCTTGATTGAATCATGTACCACCAAAACCCGCGTGTTCTTGAAAATTTAATTTGCAAGATGGAGCTTCCATTAAAATTAAATTAAAGACTTTATATTAAATCTTTGCTCTGTACGATGCATGATACGAGGACGATGACGATGATGATGACGACGACGATGATAGTGATGTTGATGGTGATTCATTTGTTCTTGTTAGCGTGACGTGGCTAGTTTATTGTGAATCACATGACATGTTCCCCTGCAATAATGTAATGGATGGATTTACGGACGGACAGACGAATGGATGGACTTGACGGACGGATGGACGGACGAAGGACACAATATGATTCCAGCGATTGCATGCAAATGAGGAGCCCATGTTTTCGCGCCGACATTTTTTTCAGTTCATTTCACTTTTACGATGAAGGAGAACCAATCGGTTGTAAAAAGGAAAGAAATAAATTATAATATTGCTGATTATATATTCATTACATTATCATAATTACTTTATTATTATTGTCATTATATATATTATTAATATTTATATTAATCATTATTATTTATTTATTTATTATTAATAATTTATTTACTGACAAATTATTATATTATTAATTATAGTAATTATTTTTATTAATTGTAATAACTATAATTATTTCATCCATCATCGTTCGTCTATCCGTCCGTCATTCCATGCTTACATGAATTGCTGGTTCAACCAATACGTCTTGATATTCATGATGGAGTTACGAACTCAGTCCAACAACTTAATCCTTAAAACATGGGGATTTCCATTTTCCCATAATTTTAGGAAGAATTATTTTCCATCTAATTTTTTTCTATTTCACAGAAAATGAATTAAAATAAATTAAAAATAAAATTAAAAATAATTTTTAACACCAAAAATCGTTCCATTTTAAAATTAATTAACTGAATTTACTTCGTCGGTTGTGTTGTGGGACGAGTTAATTGGACTTTTGAATAATTAATTCTGAAACATTACCCGCTTTGAAAGGAAATTAATATTCATGAGATGATTTAATTATTCAATTATGTTAATTGTATTTACGCTGGTTCTCGACGTGTTTGATTTTAATTTAAAATAACATTAAAATTCGTGAAATTGGTTTTTTCAAAATTATTTTCAAAATTACGACTGACGTTTTATTAATAAAACAGGGAAATCCCGTCAAGGAATGAACGAACGAATGAATGATGAATGAAAGATCCAAACGGCCAACAAAATATGCACGAAACAAAATAGCAACATCAGAGGGAATTTATGTCAACATTCGTCATCTCAACACGAATTTGACGCTCAGTCAACATCTTTGGACCTACAATGTTTCAGATTTTTATGCCATTGTTTTTGTACAATTTAAATAAAAACAAATACAAATAATTCACAATTAATTCACAATTAATTCACAATTAATTAATAATTAATTCACAATTAATTAATAATTAATTCACAATTGGGTTTATCATTCCATGTGAGTAATTTTATAGCCCTTGGCAGCACGAACTTTTCAATTCAGTCAAATATTTTCTTTTTAATTTTCAATGTTTTAATTTTATATTTTATTTTATTTTATTTTATATTTTATTTAATTTTATATTTTATTTTATTTAATTTTATAATTTATTTTATTTAATTTTATAATTTATTTTATTTAATTTTATAATTTATTTTATTTAATTTTATATTTTATTTTATTTAATTTTATATTTTATTTTATTTCATGTCCCGGAAGATAACGTTTTTATGGATTTTAGTTCGCTTTCTTTAGATGATAATGTTGAGTGATTGGTTTTTAATAATAATTATAATAATATTCATTGTTATAATAATAATAATTATTATTATTATTTTAACTAACCACGAGTCAAGAGGCTTAATTATTATTATTATTATTATTATTATTATTATTATTATTATTATTATTATTATTATTATTATTTTTATTATTATTATTATTATTATTATTATTATTATTATTATTATTATTATTATTATTATTATTATTATTATTATTATTATTATTATTATTATTATTATTATTATTATTATTATTATTATTATTATTATTATTATTATTATTATTATTATACTGTCCGTTGCATGACCACGTTCGTCCAAGACATCTGAAAATGGAGATGTTCCAGCATCCGTGGTTGTCATGGGAACCAGAGAAACCGAAAGTGAAACATTTACTTGGGTGGGTTTTTTTTCTCCACATTTTGTGTCCCTGGAAATCCCCTATGGCGATGCAGTCCATTGGTTAATTAATTAATTATTCATCTAATTAATTATTCATGATGTCTATAACGAGTGATCGAGTAGAATGATTGCCGTCCCATGTTCGTATTAATATTAATGACGTGTGACTTGTGAATATCTTTTGACGATCAATCAACACTGCGATCGCCAACGTCATCGTCTTCCTCCTCGTCATCATCCTTGCAATCATACCGCCATCATCATCATCATCATCATCATCGTCATCGTCATCGTCGTCGTCGTCATCGTGATCGTTATCATGATCGTCATCTCCTTCGTAATGATCGTAAAACCACGAACCGTTTTGGTACCCAGGTTCTCCACTTTGCACTTGAGCACAGCCCTGTCGCCAGGATTCAACGTGACGTTCCTTTGGGTCGCCTTGAAGAACGGCCTGTTGCTGTTGTTGTTGCTGCTGACGATAATGTTGTTGTTGTTGTTGTTGAGACTGTCATTGTTGTCGTACGGTGAACTGAAGTTGTAGTCGGGAGGTTTGTCTTGCATGAAGCGAGGGTCCCTGTTGTTGTTGTTGTTGTTGTTGACATTGATATGGTTGTTGTTGTTGCTATGGGAACGATTGTAGTAGCTAATAAGGCTGAAACCCTGATTGGCTGCCCCTCTATGGGAGGTGTTATTGTCTCCGTGGGAAAATTTCAGGTCGCTATTTATAACCTGGACGCTGCGAATGACGTCATCAATGGAACCGACGTAGAAGGTATTGTGCAGTGGCTGTTCTTGCTCTTGTTTGGATTTGCTGTTGTTGTTGTTGTTGTTGTTGTTGCCATTGTTGTTGTTGTCGTTGTTGTTGTTGTTGTTGCTGTTGTTGTTGTTGAGGTTGAGGTTGCCGGAGAGGCGAGAGTTGTCTGAAGTTGTATAAAAGTGCATTTATCACTTTAAAAGTTATTAAAAAGTAATCGAGAAGTTGTTGTTGTTGTTGTTGTTGCTGTTGTTGTTGATTGAAATCCAAATATAAATCACTGGGACGGCGATGGAAGCATTATTGAAAATAATAATGCAATTTAAAGCGAAAAGGATGAGAAATCTTGATGACGCAACATTAAAAACATGTAATTTATCAAATTGAATTAAACGATAAACATCCATTAAAGCCGACAAGATGATCGTTATTGAACGATGATAACATTATTAACGATATTGCGTAATTATTTAGGTTATGTTTCAATTTATTCTAATAAATATTTAAATAACATTTTAATTTATTCTAATAAATATTTAAATTATGTTTTAATTTATTCTAATAAATATTTAAATTATGTTTTAATTTATTCCAATAAATATTTAAATCACATTTTAATTTATTCTAATAAATATTTAAATTATGTTTTAATTTATTCCAATAAATATTTAAATCACATTTTAATTTATTCTAATAAATATTTAAATTATGTTTTAATTTATTCCAATAAATATTTAAATCACATTTTAATTTATTCTACTCAATATTTAAATTATGTTTTAATTTATTCCAATAAATATTTAAATCACATTTTAATTTATTATAATAAATCTTTAAGATATGTTTTAATTGATTCCCATAATTATTTAAATCACATTTTAATTTATTCTAATAAATATTTAAATTATGTTTTAATTTATTCCAATAAATATTTAAATCACATTTTAATTTATTCTAATAAATATTTAAAATATGTTTTAATTTATTCCAATAAATATTTAAATCACATTTTAATTTATTCTAATAAATATTTAAATTATGTTTTTAATTTAAAATCACATTTTTTATTCTAATAAATATTTAAATGTTTTAATTTATTCCAATAAATATTTAAATCACATTTTAATTTATTCTAATAAATATTTAAAATATGTTTTAATTTATTCTAATAAATATTTAAATTATGTTTTAATTTATTCTAATAAATATTTAAATTATGTTTTAATTTATTCCAATAAATATTTAAATCACATTTTAATTTTTCCTTCTTAAAACTTCAAACGTAAAAAATGTTTCCAACAACTTTTCTGCCGAAAACAAATGACTTTAAGATCACAAGAAAGGACCAATTGCAGTCCTCCTTACAAATGCAGACGAATGTTTCGACCAATGACAGCTCTTGATTAATGACGTTCCCTGTGAGTTTCTGTGTTTGTTTGTTTGTTTGTTTGTTTGTTTGTTTGTTTGTACCTCTTTTGATCCATTTTATGACTAAAAATAAAAGCATAAAAAAATTAAATATTAAGAATAATCCGAAATAATAAATTTAAAAATGTAAATAACAGACTGCGTTTATAACAATCATTGGCCAGCATTTTATCGTTCGACCAATAGCATTCTTTCTCGTCGTTCCAAGCAGAAACCCCCTGCTTCCATTGGCTGATTTAAGTTGCAATCAATTCCTCGACCTCTGACCTTTTAACTCCGTCTGCCCAGCAACCGTGACCACTTGGGTGATGACGTCATTATGGAATGCGAGCATTTGGAATAAATAATAAAATGAAAATTCTCAATAAATGAGCTTATTATTTTTAAATTATGTAATATTTATGTATCTATATTAATTATATATTATTTATATTATTTTAATTTCAACATTTTAATGGAACAAATCTTAACAGTGATTCAAATGTTTATTTTATATCTTTATATCTTTTCTTAATGTTTCTTAAAGAGAGCAGGTGAATTAAAATAATTTGAAATATTTTTTAGATTAATTTTTTTTTTAATGCTGGGAAAATTATTCATTTTTCTTTTCTAAATGGAAACACTTTTATAGGGTACAATAGTTGCGGACAACCTAACTTGAGTGCAGCTCATTCTTCCATCTACTCTTCCATCCATTAATCCATCCATCCGTCCGTCCGTCTGTTCATCCATCTATCAATCCATCCATCCATCCGTCCGTCTGTTCATCCATCCATCCATCCATCCATCCATCCTATCTTGAGTATGTTCAGTTGGCCCAGTCGAGGAAATTAGTTTATCTTCACGGTCGTATGATTGCAATGTTGTTGTTCCCGTTCAATAAAACATCCTCACGTGACTAACAAGACGACCAGCGGAAGTGAATTTTACTGTTTTCCTCGTAATAACTGCATATTTTTCCAACAAAAAAAAAATCAAATAATTTTTAATCTTATTTTTTAAATTTAATATCTTAATTGTGTTTAAAATCCAAACAAATGTACGTGTAATTTACAATTCAATAATACTACATAATTTATTACACCGGTAATTATAAAAATATAATTTGACATCTTTATCGTAGATATTATTTTCCAAGTGTTGCCTCATCTCCCTAATTAATTATTAATGGATCTCTCGCGCCCATAAACAAGCATAATTACAGGCGGCCAATCAACTCCGAGCTTGACCCAATTCTGGTTTTTCCAGAGAAGGTTAAAAATAGCCCAATTTGTAAGATCGGAGCTCCATCTAGGTAAGAGTTCAAAGGTTATCTGACTTTTACTGGGACATTTGAGGCTCATTTGAGCAAGGATTCGCTGGTAGGAGCGCCTGGATATTGGACTAAATTTGATCTTTGGGGTTTCCCGGACCGTCATAAATATTCATGAGACTCGTTTGTTATTCATAAAGTTGTTCTGTGTTGATCAACGTACGGCTCGTTTAAATGTTATTGATCAGAAGACCGAGTGGGTGGGTGGCCTTGTGCATTTTGAATAAGTTAAAAAATATTATTTAAAAATAATTTTTAAAGATTTATTTATTTTTAAAATAATTTTTAAAGATTTATTTATTTTTAAAATAATTTTTAAAGAATTATTTATTTTTAAAATAATTCTATTGAAAACCAAAAGGTTTGGACTTAAAAATCATATGCGAAAATGATATATTCAGAGATAACAAAGTTCCTATCTTCAAATCAACACCAAAAACATCAAGACTCACAAATGACCTCGTGACAATCAAAACATGAATTCTTTCCGGTATTCACTTCCGACTTTGTTTGCAAAACTTCTGCCATGCTTTGTATCGTTAGTATGTCGTTCTGTTGTATCATTCCTTGTATGTTTGTGTTGTTCTGTTGTATCATTCCTTGTATGTTTGTGTTGTTCTGTTGTATCATTCCTTGTATGTTTATGCGTCACCGTCACTGTGGTCGCGGCATTTTTTTAAAATAAATAATTGATTTACAAATGTTGTTAAAAATTGTTCGCAATTCCCTCGTCATAAATCATGGCTCATAATTACACGAAAGTTGAAAGAAATAAAAAATCCTTTCTACTCAAAAAAAAATAAAAATAATATTAATAATAAATATAATAAATAATAATAAAAATAAATTTAAAAAGACTTAAAAGCTTAAAAAGATTAAAAGATTCATTTTATTTTTATTTTTAATTTCAGGTTTTTATGGAAAAACAAATTTATTTATTTCGACGAGAAGGAATTCTGAGATTTGTTTTTAAATTGCCCTTTTATCCAGGAATTGAAGTAATTATCGTTGGTTATATTTTCAAATGAATACAATATATTAAAAAATGATAATTTTGTTCACATTTTGTTTAGGAATTGTTAGGAATATTATTGATTTATATAATCATATAATAATAATAATATAATATAATATATTGATTATTATATAAATTAATTTATATATTATTAATAATTAATTATAAACGTTAATTAGGAATTATTAGAATAATAATAATTATTATTTATTGAGTTACAATGTTCTCAAAATGGCAGCATATGAATATTTAAAAGCATTACCAGTTCGATTAATTCCAAGCTACTTACGTTATCGCCATAAATTATGCTAATGAGCTGGACAGGGAAGCATGAATAATGAATGTGAGCAGGTGGTAAAGGAAATGAATGTTAACGCCTCATTAATGAACGGTGACGTCACTCGACACGTGATCGGAGAGGAAGAAGTTGATTGGTCGTTGAATCGAAAGTCATATTAAGGATATTTTAATGATGAAGATGCATAAAAGGTAATGATGATAGTGATGATGATGAT
>CM067527.1:10882500-10887500 GCA_034509925.1 Hirudinaria manillensis
AGTGAGTGAGAGTGAGTGAGTGAGTGACTGAGTGAGTGAGTGAGTGAGTGAGTGAGTGAGTGAGTGAGTGAGTGAGTGAGTGAGTGAGTGAGTGAGTGAGTGAGTGAGTGAGTGAGTGAGTGAGTGAGTGAGTGAGTGAGTGAGTGAGTGAGTGAGTGAGTGAGTGAGTGAGTGAGTGAGTGAGTGATTGAGTGCAAATGAGTGAATGAGTGAATGAGTGAGTGAGTGCAAGTGATTGATTGGTTGTACGAATCAATTAATCTTTTTTGCCCCAGAAGAAGAAAGATGATTATCTCCTCCATCATCGATCAATCCTTCTTTTCATCATCATTCCATTCATCCTCAAACGAAATTCCGTGATTTCCAGTTCTATAAATAGCTCCGGGGAAATGCCAGAATTTATACTTGAATTATTTTCTACTCCTTCCTGTTACTTCTTCCGTCGCTTCAATGCTTATAATTATTTTTTAATAATTTTTTGTAATAATTGTTTTATAATTATTTTGTTTTCAAATAATTATTTCGTTATTAAACGAATTAGATTGTAATGTCTTTTTAACAACATTTTATACGAACGAAAATGTTGAGTGAAAATTTTTATTTGAAATTGAAAATAATTTTTAATAAGTGCCCATGAAAGATTAATGAAACAGTCCCAGTATGGGACTTGAAACACTCTCATTAAGGTCATTAGGATAGTCTCCATCATCACTACTACCACCAGAAGCACTGGTCATCATCATCGTCGTCGTCGTCATCCTCATCATCGTCATCGTCGTCGTCCTCATCAGCAATTTGGTTTGAATATTGTACCCCATAAAATTCCGGCGAACGACCGCAGGGCAATAAAATTTGATTTAAAAACCCCCACCGCCTCCTAATAACACGGTGGTCCAGGGTCTCACGTTCTAGGGCAGTGATTAGCAGACGTCATCTGGTCCAAGGATGAAGATGACGACGACGACAGTGATGATGATGATGATGACGATGACGATGACGGTGATAACGGTATCGATCGAATCATTTGTGACAGCTGCCATGCTTGCTCTCGGAAGAGGTGAAAAGGAAATCACTGGTCAGGTTATCGTCCACGTCGGTGGCTCCCTCTTCCACCCTCAGACGTCAGACGCGGGAAAACTTAATGAGGTTCCGTTCTTATCCTGGGATTGGCGAACTTTATGGATACTGAGCCGATTTACTGGTTTGGATTGGAAGGGTGGTGGTTGGAATTTCCAATTTATGATGGATGGATGGATGGACGGACTGCTGGACACACGGATGGATAGGTGAATTGGCGAACGGATATATGGATGACAGGATGATGTATGTAAGAATGGATGGATGGTTGGTTGAAAGGATAAACGTAATATAACGACGGACGGATGGATGGATGGACAGAATGTGTTCCGGAATGTGGTCCAAGAACACGGTCCAGCGAATCAAACCACTCCAACAAAAGCAACTGAAATAAAAAAAAGTAACGTCAATAAAAATAAAAATAAAAATAAAAATAAAAACAAAAACAAAACAAAAAAAAACGGAAAAATAAGAAAAAAATAAGAAAAAATAAGAAAAAAAAAATTTGAGAGAAAAACTAAAAACGAAACTATTCCGTCCATACGTGCTGACGTCATCATCAATCCTACTCAGACGGTCACGTGACTTGAGGATGCGTCCTTACAAGCAATAATTCATTCCGTGAACAATGAAAGACACCTGGAACCAACTTTTCCTGATGAGTTGCGGGAGAAACGCAGACGACATTAAACGCTGCTCTTTTGGCGGGAAAACATGGCGTCTGCTCGCCAAGGTGCTAAGATACGATTGGAGGATGATTACTTAATAAGTTTACCAATTAATTGTTTTATAAGTTCAGAATAATTGATATAGCGTCTACAGTAATGTTTAAGATATCACTATATTGTTGTTGTTTTTAATTTGATACAATTTTTTTTTTAATTTTTAATAATATATTTTAAATTAATAAAATATATTTTATAAATTAATAATAATAATTGTGATATATTCTCAGTTTATATAAATATATATTTTTTATAAATGTACTTTCAATTTCTGGATTTCCAGATTTTCAAGAATTAATCGCGAATTATCTGCAATTTTCAATAATTTGTTTTTAAAAACAAAACAAAACAATTATCGAACAATTTCCGTTAAATTTCTTGGCAATTTCTGACAATTTCCCAACAATTACCGACGATAATGGCAAACTTAAAACTGGAAAGATGTTATTTTAAAAAAATTATTTTAAAGAAGATGGTCCCTAGAGTTTTAAAAGTATTAGCAAGGTTATTATGCGTTAACTTGCTCTATAATAATAATACAAATAAATAAATAGTAATACAAAATAGTAATAATAATAATAATAACAATAATAATAATAACAATAATAATAATAATAATAACAATAATAATAATAATAATTGTTAGCAGAGAAATTGAAAAGCATATAAAAGCTTATGAGTTTAAATTAAACTTTGAAGATTTCAAGAAAACTTGCTGGAAATTTTAAGATTTCTTCAGTTTATGTTTAAAAATCGACATTTTTAAGACGCCACCTCGTCCTGTCTCATCATCATCATCATCATCATCACCAACACCGCCATCATCATCATCTTCATGGTCATAATAACCATCATCATCTTTATCGTCAGCATCATCATCATCATCGTAGTCGTCGTTATCATATAATTATATTATCGTTGCTTACTAAATCCTTACCAGCAGAAGCCCTGTGCCATGGTTGATTGTGTCTTCCTATATTTATGTTTACATATTTACGTTTTTATAATTATTATTTATTTATTTATTTATTTATTTATTTATTTATTTATTTATTCAAACTGAAGGGCCCAATAGGACCACTAACACAGTTTACGATTTCCAATTGTTTATATGTTTATATGTTTTTGTTTTTATGTTTATGTTTTTATAATTATTATGTTTATATATTTATGTTTTTATGTTTATATATTTTTATTTTTATGTTTATGTTTTTTCATAATTATTATGTTGCTGTATTTATTCCACTGCGATAAAACGCTGATGTTTTTATTACACTTGGAGGTCGCACTCTCCAGCCAATCAGATCCCTGGAAAATTGCTCAGCCTGTCAGTAATTGGTTCAGTTGTGACCTGACCCAGTTAATGTCATGACGACTTAATTTCTTATTGGCTATTACTTGCCCCATTTCATTGCGATTGGACACTTCGAGAATAACTGTTTTTGAAACCTAAACGAACGTGTAAATTGAATTTTAATTTATTCGTGAGAAAATATAATTTATTTGTAAATTATATTCTGTAATTTATACTATAATTATTGCTTCTTATTTTTGCTTTCATAATTAATCCATCACAAGTTGTTCAGCGTATCCTACATGGAGGGCAATATGGGTAAACACGCTGCCATAATTTAAATAAATATGGCGATGATTATTAATAATAATAATATTAATATAATAATAATAATATCATTATCATTTTCATCATCACCATCGTGATAATATTTTATAAAATGTTATTTAATAAAACTGATAAAACTAAACAATTTTCTAAAACTTGCACTATAACTAATAATAGTAACTATTACTAATATCAATATCAATATCAAATGTCAATAATAAAAAAATAAATTATTAATAACAAATAATAATAATAATTATAATAATATATAATAATAATATTATTATTATTAGCAATAATTTAATATTTTAATATTAATAGCAATAATTTAATATTTTAATATTAATAGCAATAATTTGCATTTAGCTAATTTACAAACAATTTTTATTACTCAATTTATTACTTTAAAGAACGAAATAATGTCTTTTCGGTGACTTTTTGGAAACAACGTATTCAGATGTTTGCAAAAGAAAAAATAGCGGTGAAAAGTTTTGTAGGAATATTTTTAAATATAAAAATAATTTTATTTTTTTAATATTCTTGAATTTATTTTTTATTTTTTTTAATATTTTCCTGGAAAATGATTTTTTCCATTGATCTTCAAAATCCTCGGGAATCTCAAACAATTTCTTGTAGGATTTCTTTTTTCCCCTTTTTTTATTTTTAAAGTTTTATTTAAAATTAAATGAAATTACTTTCACTCGATTTTTTTTTTGAAGAATTTATTGCTATTTTCGATATTATTTGCGATATTATTTGTAAATATCACACTTTTTATCGTTTATGCTTCTTATAATTAAACAGTAATTTAATTAAAATTCATTCAAACGAATGATTAGTTATTTTTATTATATAATGTATGTTGAAAGCCATTATTATTATTATTATTAATATTATTATTGTCATTATTAATATTATTATTATTATTATATATTATTATTATATATAATTATATTTTATTATTATTATTATTATTGTTTTTGCAGAAAAGCCCCAACGTTAAAAATTAGAATTTATTGCCGATTTTGTTACAATTATGATTTAAAAAAGAAGTTTATCTTGAAAATAATTGCATAATAATAAACATCCCAAATCTTGATATTCCTTATCTGATGCCAAGAACAACTGAATGAACCAATAAAGAAGAATTTTTTTGCGATGCTAAACCTTTATTATTATTGCTTGATAATAATTATTATAATAATAATTATAATATTATAATATAATATTATTATATTATATAATATAATTAAAATATAATTGTGATTATTATTATACAATATTACTACAACTTTATTTATATATAATAATACTAATCATTATTACTATTAATATATTTTTAGTTTTTCAATTATATATTTTGTTACGGCCTATAGTTGTCGCTATTATTATTATTATTATTATTGTTATTATTATTATTATTATTATTATTATTATTATTATTATTATTATTATTACTATTACTATTATTATTATTATTATTATTATTATTATTATTATTATTATTATTATTATTATTATTATTATTATTATTATTATTATTATTATTATTATTATTATTATTATTATTATTATAT